>ML786669.1:3533-19394 GCA_009831015.1 Picea engelmannii
TCGACATAGCACCATTTTGTTTTTAAATTTAATTAATTACATGGGTCGACCCTGAATTAATTCTAACATCCAAAATGGTGCTATGTCGACCTGTGTTTGAGTTAAGTTCAACCTCAATTTAATTTTAAATTTTATTTTGAATTTAAGAAAAGGTGTAGGGCCGGCCTATTAGGATAAATCATTAATGAAGTCAACCTGCATTAAAGGAGTGACATGTTTTGAGGGGAAAAAATAGGGCCGACCCCATTTGTACTGAAATGAGGGCATGGTCAAGGTAGGTCACTTTGTAATCTGCCTCAGTCATAGGAATTTCTTGGGTATCACCCTTTACTTCAACAATTTCTCTCCCAACAGTAAATCGAGACTGATATACGGCGTCCAAATGCTATGCTTCTTCAAATTCCAGAGCTCGGCCTGTCCATAAAGGTGCCTGGAAGTGTAACTTTATTAGAATCTTACAAGAATTGTCTATTGTCACATAAATGCACCTGATTTGCACCACCACTGCACCACCACCTGAAGTGTAGTTTGAAAGTTGTCTAGGTTTCCCTTTGGCATGAGGGAGCAACCATGTTTATCCCATGTGTTCACACTATATTTTCTCTTAAATCTTGTAGGGACCGTCCTCTTTCTTCTTGTCATACAAAGGGTTATCATATATCAAAGATACTAAATTTTGACGAGGCATGGTTTTGTTCAGGATTGTCCCCTAAAATACACTCCAAACAACAAACTGCCCAACTTCCTTAGAAAATTTGTCTTTATTATCCATAGGAGATAGTACCAAAAACCTTACTTCAAGCCAGTTGAGGGATATTCCAAGCTATGACCATGGGTAATATGCACAAACCCTGTTCCAGATTCTATTGTGGTGTAATCTTCATTCAGGAAAGTAGGGTATGACAACGATACTCTAGAGATGTCATAGAGACTGTCTCCTTTTTTTATATACATACATATGTACCTCATCCACTACATGGAGTTGTTGTCAGGATAACATGGTCCACCTTTAGCAACAAATTTTTATCCATTGAGACAAAATTTAGGTTGATGATCCATGGAAACTGCATTATCAACATTCCTCACATTTCTAACTGCTTCTCTAGCATTCTGCATTTCAACTACCAGATTGATGCTTGTAGTGATACTAACCTTTGCAATGTCTTTGTCTTGAGCATTTGATTCCAGACCTGGATAGTACATTGACCCATCTAAGTGCAGTAAATTTCCCATCATATTGTTCTGCTCCTCACCTCTCCCAACAGTAAATGCAGGTGAAAATGGTATCATTGCAAAACTTAATTCCCAACGAAACTGTGGGTAACAAAGACCAACCCCTGAATCAAAAGGAGTTTATATCAGTAAAACTCTTTTTTTTAAGCTTAAAATTGTAACATTTTAGAAACCATACCCTAAAATCCTAATACTGTTGAAAAAAAATGTAAAAAGAAAAAATAAAAAAATTAAGAACAAAGAGTAAAATCCAAGAAATCATAATTTTAAAAGAAAACGAAAAATAAGAGTTTTTAAAACAAAATGAAAAAATTAAGATTAAAATAAATAAATAAATAAAACTTTTACTAATTAAAAATATATATAAAAAATTATTAAAAAAACTAATATATACATTTAAAAAAAACATTAAAAACCATTTTTTATTTTTTTAAAAAGAATACATTTAAAAAAATAACGAATTTTTATGGGGGAAATCATAAAAAAAAAATTAATATATATATATATATAGTTTAAATTTTTTTTTTTTTTTATATTAATACTTATTTAAAAAAAATAATGTACATATTAGTGAATGTATTTTCTTGATTAAATTTCTGTGAGTTTTCTAAATGTATGACGTTTCAAGTGGACACTCTACCCATCATCAGGGATATATTACCTGTAAGAATGATAAAAAAGAGTATGTTGGGGTTAAGATTAAATGGGGTAAATATAATACCCATTGGAGAGAGATGAAAATAAATAGATATTGAAGAAATTGATAAAATAATAAAATGATTTAATAGTAATTGAGGAGTAATAAAATTCAAAGAACGAACACATAATGGTGAACATGTAAAGTTGAAAAAAATAATTAATGAGGGGTAATTGTTGAAATGAAAATACGCGAGTGGGAGCATGAAAATAATTAATAAAGATGTATAAGATAAGACTTTCCAAAGGAGGTTTGAGAGGGTGAATACCCTCAAACGAGGAGATTAGAACCTAGAAATATACATGAAAGAAAGAGATTAAAGATAGATCGGATGAAGATAAAAGGAATAAAGGGAAGAGTGAAGGATAAGATAGAGAGAAGAGGATTATTGAATTAGAAGATGGATAATGGGTTCCATGATTGGTTGAGTTTATAGTCATCATCCTTATTAAAATTGTTGGGGTGTTTTTATTTATTTCGAGAGCTTTCTAAATGATACGGGAGGAGTAATAAGGTGTTATGCAAGAATTTTTGCTTGGTAAAAAAAATAAGGTGTTTAGAATTGTGGGAGTGTTATGCGATCACAGACTTAGAGATGAAATTGTGGAATGTGTCAGTTGTATGTTCCTTAAGATAGGTTTTGATTGATCTATGTGTTTGGCCAATGTAGGATTTTTCACAAGAGAAAGGAATTTAATAAACGCCTTGGTTTAGCATAGGGTCAGATTTATCCCTAACAGTTTTAAAAAGATGCATGAGGGTTTTATGGGGTTCAAAAATATTTTTGATATTATTTGTAGCTAATATCTTAGAAATATGATTAGTAACACCATGGATGTAGGGAAGAGAAATGAGAACTAAAGGTGGGGTAGAGGGAGGGGCCTTTTTGGTTATGGAGTGAAGGGTGAGTAAAAGGATTTGTTTATTTGAGAGGTGGAGTAGCCATTGGATCTGAGGGCATTGGTGAGGTGATATTTTTATTTATCAAGAATATGAGAGGCATATATTTGGATGGCTTAAGTGGTGAGATTTTTAAGAACAACATATTTTTGGGCTAGGTTGTGGTGAGAATGGGCATGAAGGTGTCTAACACTATGTGTCCTTTTTCAATACACTTGGTGGGTGAGATGACCTATTATATTGGGACACATGGCAATGAAGTGGACATATATATGAGTGACACTTGTATGGTATGAGTTGGACATGGATTACTAGGTAGTGGCATGGCATGATTACTGGGTGGTGAGGTGGCAACCAAAAACTACATTATGCACAAACTACGCAAGGTTCCATGGCTCTCTCTACTTCACACACAAATAATATGAGATACCATTTTGCTTATAAACATGATATGATAACTATCCCACAATGCATTTGGGATAAATAAGGCAGATTTTCAAATCAAAGGCCAAAAATCACATGGAAAATAGATCAACGGCCATAACTTTTGATCCCAATGTCCAAATTGAAAAAACAAGAGCTTGTTGGAAATATAGAGATATGAAGAACAAATTGGTGGTGATTTCCATGGCTTTAATTATAGGTACCATTCCCTAAAAATCAAAATACAATCATGACTATTCATGGCTTGACAACTAATTATTTTAGGAAAATGGTTTATTAAAATAAATTCATGAACTTCTAAAGTGGGTCCCAGTTAGGGGAATGAATATAGAATTTCACATGTACTAAGGGACCTATTATTTCATTGCACAAAGGGAACCCTAACCCTAAAGTAGTTTCAATAAGATGAAGAGAAGAATATAAAAGAAGAGGATATGCATATTTAGATGGGGAGGGAGGGAGGAATCCATCAGTCCACTTTAATTTTTGTGAGTACCTTATATTTTTCATCAAATAATATCCCTTATTTCATCCCAATATTTGATCATCCAAATTTATTGTTTTATTTTTTACCTATAAATCCGATCCATATTGCATTTCTTTTATTCTTCTAGATTACCTTTGATATTTTATTTGGTCCATAGGAACCCCATCCCACTCCATTTGGACGGATGTGTTTATTTTAATCGTTTAAGTATCATAAATATTGTTTAATTTGATAGGAAAACACTTTATTTGAACTTGAACATCCATTTGTATTATCTTTTTACTCCCACATAGATCTATTCCAGGAGTTCATAACTTTTTTGATTTCATATTTTTATATAAGCACGAGATCTCAAGTGTATTTCTCCTATGCATCTTATGAAATTAATTGAATGAAATCATTTAAATCCCTTTGTTTTGGACCACCAAACTATTTTCTTTCTATGATTCTTTCTTCGAATCTTTTTCTCATTTCTCAAATGAATGGATGTAGTTATCCAATACATTACAATCATAGTTATTATTTTTCTAGTTGTAATTTATCTGCTATCTTTCCAGTTATTTTACCACCTAGTCCACTCTCAGGTGTATATGTTATGAATGTTTAAATATCTCAAGTGAATAAGTATATTGAAAATATGAGTGAGAAAGAGGAGTACCACCTTTATAAAAATGAAGAGGGAATGTTGATAACTCTTTACCTGAATACCCTACAAGGTTGACTCTTGTCCCTAATAGGAGAAGAGATCAATATTTTTGGAAACCATACTGGGGAGAAAGATTCATTTCCAAGAAATTTGATAATTCTTTTTAGGATTATCTATTATGTTAAAAATAAAAGTTGTCTAGTTCAAGTCATGGAAAGATATTTGGAAAATTTCTAGCTGAATGGTTTAAGATGAATTGAGTTCTTGAAAACCTTGTTCAAGGAACATCATATGGCCTTGAAGATATGTTTCAGGGATAATTTGGTTATGATAATCTATGGATAATCAAATAACCATCCAAGATTTGGGAGGATGAGATCCTTGACGAATCCATTATTAAAACTCAGTATTTCAAAGAAATATGCCTTGGAAACACCACCAAAAATATTCTTGAATTACAATAATATCAATACGACAATCCACCATAGAGTTTCTTTCACGTTGTGATGATATTTCTCCTTCCACACCAAGCCTAACATTTTTTTTCAAGTTACATTAATGCTCAAAGAAAAAAGTGGTTGTACAAAGGTCCCCTCGATTTGCAAGGAGAGGGTCATCCCTTGCCAAATATTTCCATGGATAAGTTTCTCGTGTTCTTTGGAAATAATTCAAAGGATGTGAAGAAACATTTGGTTAAGTTTGATCATGCTTGTGATATTTATAATGTAGCATCCCCATTATAATCCCATGTTTAATTAATGCATAATATAAATATGAAATGATACCAATTGTTGGGGGGATATGGACGAAGATGGGGGCTGATTTTCCACGAGAGAAGGAAGTGTCTGAGAGGGGTACAAAGGGGAAATTATTTATGGGTATTAATCCAAACTCATATTTCAAAATTTTATTACTTGGGGACAACCTTCTATTTTATGGTTGAGTGTATGAGAGCCCAATCATTAAACTCATGTAAGAGAGTGGGTGTAGAAAGTCACATCCCATAGTTATTGGGATAATGGGGATGGATTACAATAAACATTGGGCAAATTGAGCAGTCAATTACCTTGGAAAAATAAAGGAAAACCATATGGGGATAACAGGTAGTTTTTTACAAGCATGTTTTTTCATGAAAAACAAGCAAAGAACACATAAGAAATGTGTGAGAGACGGAATAGAATTGCAGAGTGAATTTTGGAGTGTTTTTGGAGATTAAGATTGCAAAAGAAAGTTATCATCCTTACAAAAGAACTAGGTTGCCAGGCCTGGAGAGTGAACTCATGTGTGAGTTTCATTGTAACAACAAGTTATTGTTGTTGTTTTCCTAGTAGTTTTCCTACAAATGAGTTCCCTTGAGTTTCCCAATAGTGATATTGTTGATTACCTGCCCCATAGAGACCCTAATAAATGAATGGGATGCCCGGTGGACTGATATTAGTGAAGAGGTATATTCCTTGGGTTGGGAAGGTCAAGAGGAAGAGAGTTGATGGAAATCAAGATAACTGTAAGAGAATATCATTGGGTCGTGGGATATTCAAGTTGTGAGTGGAAAGTGAGAGACATCATTTTCTTGTGGATTCCTAGCCCCAGCTCGGGGGTGACCTGCTATTGAGATTTATAACAACAAGTCTATGGTTGGGTGGAAAATCCATCCCAAGCAACTAGTTGCACAACTGTTTTAAAAAGAGAAGTGTTTGCTATTTTGTTTTTAGTTATTTCATGAGTTTAATTGTTGCACTTAAATCTGTGTATCTGAATGGTTTATTTGCTACTGTAAATGAGATCGGTAGTTGCATTCATGTTCATTTCATCATGTTGTATATGCAAATAGTTAAATTGTGTAAGAAAATAATTAAATCCATGTATAATTCGTAGTTGATAAGCTACATGAATTTACTTAATAGAAAATTTCATTTTTATGTGTATTCTGCATAGAAATGTTCCTCAGTTAAGATGAGGGATGTTACAGATTGGTATCAAAGCTTTTGGTTCAACACCAAACTTGTATGGGCTATAGATAAGCATGAAGTTGGTAAATTCATCGTCTATGTTTGAGTTGTGTCGAATTTGGGGAAAATGGTAAAAATATGAGTGAAATCCCCAAATTTCTAAGCAAATTCAAGTCAAAATTACACTCATAATGGTTTTTTTGGAGGGGTCATTTTGACTTCCAAGAAAATGAATTGGATTAGAAAGGTGAGTCAGGCATTTTCATGATGGTCACAATGGTCATGAACTATAAATATGGAAAAACAGATAAGCAAAGAAAGGACTTGTTATCCCCATTTTATGGGATAACTAAGGAGATCATGTCTTGAGACCCTCAGGTTGTAGATATGGAGTTTTGAGAGACTACATGACCAACATTGTCCACTTGCACATACACAAGCCCGCTCCGTCACCACATTTGATCCATTTTATGCGCATCTGCCACACCAGCTAGCTCCTGGAAGGCAAAAGGGTCTTGCTCCATGCGATACAAGTCAAGTATTATGGCAGGTAATCACCCTAATATTTAAAGCATTTGAACATGTTGTATTTAAGTTTCTTTTGATTATAGAATGCCTTCTTGGACATTATGCCTTTGACCCCATTTCACCTTGGTGAGTGTCATAGATTTCCTATTAAGTGGCCAACCTTTGGGAAAGGTTTGTGACTGGGGGTCCCTTTAGGGGCTATCACACCATTCTCGAACATACTTACCACTTTTCAGTCATTACATTCCCATAATATTGTCCTCTTCTAGGTCCTTTGACTTTAATGACCCAAGAAGGACATGTACCTCATTTCATGGGAAGAAGGGGATGAAGGCCCAAAGGGATTGATGTTGGCTAAGAAGATAAATTCATATATATAGACCTTCAAGATGCTTCACCCAGGGATCCCCTGAGAAAGAAATGAAATGTTTCTCTATAAGAAAAGGGGGACATACAAAATAAATGATAATGAATGCTTAAGGGGTTAATTGGAGGATAGGAGGTCTCATCACGAGTCATCCTATCATGATCATGAGTATCTAGTGGTATGGAATTACCATCATCTAGTCACCAAGCCAAGGTAGTGGCTCTCAGTTACACAACTGAGAGAAAGGGAGTCTCATTAGGAGCCAAACTCCTCATTTCCACAAGGTATTTGTGAGTGACACTATCATTATCTAGACACCATGCCAGGAAAATTGCCTTCAACTTGTTCCCTAAAACACCAAAGAAACAAATAATGACAAGAAGATGGGCTTGGAAAAAATGCATTGCAAATGAAGGTTTCACACACCCTCTACAAAGGCACCCATGAATGAGATAATACGAGCCCTTGTATGCCATGAAACTCAATGAACTATGAATTATAAACCCCTTCCACCTCATCATCCATTACATGACCTTGAAATTCCATCCTTGGGAGCATCCCCTATTTGCGGGCTTTGGTTTAACCAATAGGACTCCTATGCCACCCCTCCCATACTTAAACTTGGTCAATTGTATAGGGTTTTAAGCATTTGTTTAATTTTATGAGGTAGTTTTGATGCACATGTTTAGGTTCCTTGCTTATTAGACATGGTTTATGATTGTCATTATATCTTTGATTTGAGATATTTAGAGAGCATACCCTTTTGTTTTGCAGGTCCTTGTTGGTGGACAATTTTGGAGGAGGAAGCCTAGTTTGGGCTTCCATGGGGATTGAAGCCCAAAGGTTGGATGCCAAGGGCCCACATGTTGGATCACAATGAATTTCCTTTGGAGGCCTAGAAGGAATCATGTATGACATGACCTAGTCCTCACATGCCAAATTTTTTTCCTAGGAGAAGCAAAACGTCACTTATGGAGGCTTGATGTCACCTAGAGAGCTAGGGTTTGGTGGTGAAGGTGTCGTTTGATGACATGTGGCACGTTTTGAAGGAAGGAAGCTTGAAGACCATCTACGGAGGACTTGGATGAGTAAGAAGTGGCCTTTGGAGGCCTAGCCATGCACCTACTACCCCAACGACTTCTTCAAAGTGCCAAAATGCCCCCTAAAGGAGTGACACCGCCTTACTCTAGGGTTTCTTTTGTGTAAAAGTGAATTTTAAGATGAATTGTTTAATATTATTTTGTTGCAAGGGGTAAGATAAGGGTTGTGGACCCCTTATCTTATGTTTTACCCTTGCTAATGTGGACAAACTATGTGATAGAAATTTTTCATAAATAGAGATCATGAAATCTCATTTTAAATCATAACTCTCCCATTGTGAAGAGCTAAGGACTGGAATTTTCGCTACATTAGAATATTTTTGTTCTCTTGTGCTATGGTATGGTGCCTTCTTTGGTTATGGAATTGATGATGATGATGTGCTAGCTCTTGGAGGTATTTTTCAAGCTATTGTGGTGGTTTTTCTTGGCATGTTATGGTTTATCTTGTGTTATTTGGATTGGTAAGACATTTTACTTGTTCCTATCATTTGTAATTCAAGCTCAAGATTTATTTTTCTAAGGCTAAGTAGGAAATATAAGTGCATACACCCATACTTTAGCTCCACGATAATTTTTAAGCATAGAATTATTGATTGCAAGGGTTTGCTAAGGAAGTATAAGGATATACACCCCTTAGTTTAAACCCTAGATAGGTTACTTGCCTTGGGGAATAAGAGGATTTATACCCCCAAGGAGGTAGTATATTTAGCTCTTCACTTTGACCCCATTAACCCATTAATCAAAGGCACTAGTCGTTGCATTGGAGAAATAAAACGTTGCATTGATAAACGTGAAACTTGAAGTTTTGAATTTCTCTCACTTGGATATTGTTCTTTAAGCTCTAGGCTATCTTGCCTCATTGAGGAATCCTCTTTCAACCACTAAAACTTACTTATGTAATAAAACTAACATATATCCATTAGGGATGCAGAAATCTAACCCTCTAACCCTAGATAACTCTTAAACTAACCCTAGAAATTAGCTATAACTTTGCCCTAACAAACTACTAACCCTAGTGCACGTTTTGGAAAAGTTTGATGTGATTTTCATTGGCTGAATTTTCTGCTATAAGGATTGGTTTGATACAGCCATAAGGCTGATAAATATCATTGTAGTAAGATTTTTGTGACAACCTTTCTTTTATGCTAAAGTCTTGTTCTTTCGTTCTTGAGTTAAGCTAGTCTTTACTAGCTTGTCTCTTGCTTATTCAACTAGACTTTTAGAACTTATTTTGTAGCCCTTATTATATTTTATATGTTGATATATGTCACTGATATTTTCTGCAATTAGGGACAACAAGATTAACTTTCTTGTCCACCTAACATATTGCATTGTGTACTTGGTTTTCCTTGTGTTTCAGACATGTATTTTCTCTTGGTAGGTCACGCAGAGCATTGGAAACCCTAATCCTTTCCAAAGACGCGTTACCAAGTTCCATTAACCATCTATAATTGAAATTTAGGGGCATACATTCATACATATCAATCCCCCCCTAGGGTCACCGAGATTCCCCCCTTGAGGTGACTACCTCACCTCTAAAGTGACAGAAACACCTGCCTAAGGTGACAGTGGGTAGGTTCTCTCTAAGTTATCACCTTTTTGGTGGTTGGGTCAGGATTTTCCCAGCCTACAACTTGTGTGATAACAATTTGGCTTCATTGTCGGGGAGGATTTGAATCCTCTTATGAACCCTAATGACACTTTAGCAAGATATCCCAAAGCCTCTTCCCTAGCTTGTCTGACGACTCCACCCAAGGGACGTTCCCTTCTCACCTTTTTGATGAGATATTCTTGAATCTCATCTGGCGACTCCACCTTCCCAAAACCCTTCATATTCTAAGGCTTTTCCCCATGGGAGGTTAAATCCTTCTAAGTTTTACCAAAGAAGGCCTCCCCTCAAGCCTCCTATTGTCAAAAACCTTTTCCATGGTACCCTTCCTCTTGCTCCAATGGCTCACCCTTGGGAAAAAGACCTTTACAAACCCATTAACATGTCCACTATCCAAGGATACCCTAACACAATGCCAAAAGAGTCAAACAAGTGGTTTTCAAAGTTCCCAGGAAATAATGTAGTGACTATCGAAGATCATCTTTACATCATGGACCAGGACATGGAAAATGCAGGGATTGAGAATGAGGATGTAGCCATGATATTATTCTCTTCATCATCGACTGAAGAATCTCTTGATTGGCTCAGAGGCCTTCTTGACAATCATCTCACATCTTATGAAGATTTTTCCAAGTTGTTTAAGAGAAGATGGTCAACAAAGAAAGATGGTGGGAAACTTGTAGCTCAATTCAATTAGATAAACAAAAGGATAATGAGACATTGAAAGAATTCAATACCATATTTGATAGGTTTTACAGTCATATTCCGATAGAGTTCCTTTCTACAGTCACATCAATCCATCTCCTATATATGAATTCTTTTGAAGGGCAATTTCACTTCACTATGAAGGACAATAATTCCACATCGTTAGCATAGGCTAAAGAATATCGTGTTGACATTGAATATAACCTTTTTGATTCGAGGGTGGATCATTTTCAGTACCCTCATGTAAAGGAAGAAGAAAAGGCTAAGGTTTCCAATAGTAGTGCTCCTGATCTGATTTCCCTCTTGACTAAAAAAATAGATCATATGAGTACTCAGTTTAACTAGGTGTAGAACCAGATTATGTGCCATTTGACTACTGTTGAGAGAAATCAATTTGCTCCCATACCTCAATTTACCAGACAACAGAGAGATGATACATGTTGGAAATCAAGGCCTCAACAAGAGGCAAAGGCCTTGGATACTTTGAAACTATTTGGGATGGTTGACACATAATCTTGGTGCCTTCCATGCCAAGAAAATCATAGAGAAGATGAGTGTCCCCAACAAGATGAATATTATCTTGATGTTATGAATTTCATGGATATGGTATGCATTTTCCAGGAGGAACAAGCCACACAAGAAAAAATCAATGAAGCCATAAGATGGGGGGAAAGAGGGGAGACTTTGGGCCTTGAATCAGTTAATAGACGATCATAAGGAGTTAAGGAGGAGGGAATATTTTACCTACACTAGAAGAAACAATGCTTCATCCCCTCCATCACATCCTAACACTCCTCTTCCATCAGCAGAGAAGGTGGCCCCACCACCTCTACCTCTAGTATATGAATTGCTTCCTAATACAACTCCCATAGATGAGATCCAATTGAATATAGATGCTGCAACCATGTTTGGAAAATTGAATATGACGGTCCTAGTGAAAGAGATGTGTAATATCCCTTTTGTGAAGAGGGAAATATTGAATATATTACAGGTATCGACCAAAAAGGAAGAACCTCCTATCATTTTGAGCATTATGTATCTCGATTGGAAAAGAGACAAGAATCCTCCCTTCTATCTTTCATTAGGCATGAATGGAATCTGCTTGAACAATTGTATGCTTGATCCTAGGGCCTCAGCAAATGTCATGTCATTGAAGGTGATGGAAAAACTTGGTTTGAAGACAAACAAAACCTATGGTAATGTATGTGGTATTGATTCTAAAAGGGTCAAGGTTTTTGGGGTATGTGAGGATGTTGAGGTTTTTCTGATTGATTTTCCACATATTAGCCTCCTCATGGAAAATAGTAGTGATCGATGTTATGGATGCTTAGGGGATTCTCCTATCAAGGAGATGGTATTATTCCCTTGGGTGTTTCCTTAGCATGAGCCTTACCCATTCATACATCCCCATGGGTGATGGCACCTATGACATCTTTCACATCCAGGAAAAGAATGATAAACATGTGATGGATCCCAATTTCCCTGATTATGTCAGTGATTGTGACTATGATGTGCCTCGACAGATTATTGAGTATGATCCATCTGAGTTTCCTTTCAGGCAGAAATACTCCATAGATATGATCCTCTTAGGACAAATGAATACAAAGAGAAACTCGCAAAGTTCCATGGGAAAGAGCTAGGGTCTATCCAAATTTTGAAGAAAGAAGATGAAGAACGTGAAGAATCCATCAAAGAGATTGTCAACACAGATCCTCCTTCCTATGGATACATTGAGAATATACCTTACATCAATTTCAGTGAAAGAAGTGTTGCGCTCATGTGGGACAAGAGAAAGGGCAAGCCCAAGTATGACCAGAGAGATGACAACTCATGGATTGGCCTTTACGTGGTCAAGAAGAAGTTTGATAAAGAAAAGTACTATCTAACAGTCTTGGATGGGAGAAATATGCCATTACTAGTGGATGGATCTCTTCTCTGACCTTATGTTCAGGTCACATGTGTTATCACTAGAATTCCATCTACAAATGGTTACAGGAATCCAACATCGTCAAAACACTCATTAGTTCACTCATGGACCGAAAATGCATTTCCAAAAGGTCCAAAACTATACAACCAGTTATAAAATCAACATGCGTTAAGACTACACAGGGAGCATGCGCCATCCAGAAATGCAAGAAAAGCGCACGATGCAGGACTGTGGACGCAAAAAACTATGCACCCCTCAGAGTGACACATTTATGACATTGGTCGGCCTTCCACCCACTTCTGGTTCAACTTCCAATTCGATTTGACATCCAAATCTTGGCTGAATCCGACTGGGGGGTTGGTCAAAGACCTAAGGGTGCCCTAAAGGGCCCCTTGTTCACACTAAGAACTGGTTATGTAATGCCTCAAATCTATGCTATATAAGGAGGCCATGGGTGCACTATATTTTCAAGGAATTCATTTGTATTGTTATGTTGCTTATTTTCTCTTGGAGGATCCTCTTTCCTCATCAAGAGCATGCAAGAACCATTTCATTTAGCCATTCATATCACCTGTTGAGTGAATGTGCTTTGGATTCTCTTCACCATTTCATTCTAGTTTGTTACTTGTAAGAAGAGCTCAATCTTTGGGGATCCAAGGGCCCTCCCTTGGAGGAAGAGGGGATCCATACATCTCCCTTTCTCTTTGGTGTTTTCTTTCCACTAATACGATCCTTTCTCTTTGGTGTTTTCTTTCCACTAATACAATCCTTTCCATTGGTGGCATGAGTGTGGTTTATTTCTTGTTCTAATGTCCTTATGCACTCTAACTTAGTTTTTCCTATTGTTCTTAGTTTAGTCTTTTGTTTATATCATATGCTTGATGTTTCTAACTCTTTCATTCACTGTTGTCTCGCCTAGCTAACCCAACTGGTCTTGTAAGCATCTCTATTCTTCTCATTTAGGTGACAAAAGAGGTGCAACAGATTGGTGACTCCACTAGGGAAAGGTATCAATTTCCTCCCCCATTTGGGTTATTTTAGCTCTTCCTTTTGTTTATTTAACTTGCAGGAACCATAGCTTGCCCAAGCCGACCTGCAGAAAGCCAAATTCAAAGAATTAGTTGAGAGAAATTCATTTGAAATTTCCTCACGGCCGTGTAACAGAAGTGCACGGGTTTTTTAACCCACAGGCGCATCTTCAGCGCACGTACGCTCAAACCACTGTTTTTCTCAGCGCTTTTCGTGCACCTGTGCCAAAGGGTCATTTTTTATTCGTGCTTTGTGCCACATGCACCTCTGTCTACTCTATGACCCGCACATCTGCTCAGAAATTCACAAAATGTAAGGGGTTTTGTGATTTTTTGAGGGCCCATAGCCTTCTTAAGCTTGATTCTATGCAAATTGTAATATGCACCACACTTAGATACCCTCTCCATATGAAGGGATTAGTAAAAACATAGGCACTTACGAGGTTAAAATCATTATTTTTCCTTTTATTGCTTTCATTTTGCCACATGGATGGCTTGCTTTGATTAAAGTTTAAGTTGGAATCATTCTATATCACATATAAAACTTGCATTGGGACCAGAAATTGGATTTCAATCGTTGAGTATGCTCTTCTCTCGCGCCCCAAAGCGATCTTGAGAATCAGAAAGAGATTGAGGGAAAATTTCATCTCCCTTAAAAAAGACAATCTTTAGGAGAGGACAACAGCCCCCTCAGGACTCCTCTTAGTTTATTTTTCAAACACATCTTAAGATTGTAACGGGCCCATACATGCCCACATGCTACAAAGATAGGATAGTGTTGAAATTTAATTTCTTAGAGTAAATCACTAGGGAAGTTTAAAGGTTTAGTAACGAGCCCATGCATGCCCACATGTCCACAATCTAGGATAGTTTTTGAAGCTTTCTTAGATTAAATCACACTAGGGAGTTAAAGGATTAGTAAGGACCCACATGTCCACATGCTAGTTTCTTAGGGACTTTAAAATTCCACAAGGTTGTACCAATGGAATTTAGTTAATTAGGTAATCGAGACTTGTAAGGACCACACAAAGTCCACATGTAGCAAGGTAACACCTAATTTATTAAAAATTTGGCACACTTTCAATTGTTCACACACAAAGTTCACCAATCACTCATATATTTTTGTCTAGAAATCGTGGAGGATGAAGTAAGTATCCTCCAAACGGGATTCTGAAACGCCCCACCCTTATTTTCTTGACAAAGCTATCCACTCCCACTTAATTTCAACGAGGTTGGTTCACACCCCCAATCTCTCCAACAACCACATCTAATTTTTTTAAAACCCACTAAGTTTTCCTCCACAGGAGGTGCCAAAAGAAATTTTTTAGTCTAGGTAGGATCTCGGGGATAGGCATCCAAATAAATCCTTGTTATCTAGTTCTCACATATTCAAACAATAGAAGTTGTCAAATAGGGAGCTTTCAAATCCTCCAAGTCAAGTGTTCCTAACACCATAAGGCAGGGAGATGCCCGTGAAGGGTTAAAGGCCGAGGTCTGGTTGTTCTACGCGTCCCCCCTCGAGGCACCCACCTCTTGGATGGAATCCAGTCCGTGATCCATTTCTTAGGCCGAAAATCTAAATGTCACACTTTGACCGAGGTACCTAGTGACCAAATTTTAGGACATCTACCCAGGTGGCAATTGTGGACTACAATTGCACCTTGATCGGATTTTGTGTGGCTATTGGGAAATATCGCCAGCTTGTAAATCCTAACCTTGTACAATATCTACTGCAAACTGATATTTAGAAAAGAACAGAAAAGATACAATGGCAAATACAAACATTACACAGAGATTTTTCACCTGAAAACCCAAACCGGGAAAACCAACATATATTATATTCATACATTGTGTTACATTGTTTACAATACAATATACATATAGGAGCCAGCGACATCCAAAACCCTAACCCAATGACCTGGATTAGTCCAAAACCCTAATTCCTTAACCGGAACTAGAAAACCATCGGCAAAAAACCATGTGCCGAAAACCACCTAATATCATGTGGTCCCGGAAATATTTCGGCCCGACGAAAATATGTCGGCCCGGTGAAAATATGTCGGCCCAAAAAAAAAAAATCTGGGGGCACTGCCCCCGAACCCCCGTGCGGGGGGCTCCGCCCCCCTGCATGCCCGGTGTAGGCGCTCAGACACTACTACTCGTGCAAATAATATAACACATACCCAACATTCTCCCACTTGTTGTTTTCTTTGCACACAGGGGGTTACAGGGTTACATAGT
>ML786669.1:26632-81723 GCA_009831015.1 Picea engelmannii
TGTGTTACATTGTTTACAATACAATATACATATAGGAGCCAGCGGCATCCAAAACCCTAACCCAATGACCTGGATTAGTCCAAAACCCTAATTCCTTAACCGAAACTAGAAAACCATCGACAAAAACCCATGTGTCGAAAACCACCTAATATCATGTGGTCCCGGAAATATGTCGGCCCGAAAAAAAAAAATTCGGGGGCGCTGCCCCCGAACCCCCCTATGTGCCCAGTGTAGGTGCTCAGACACTACTACTCGTGCAAAGAATATAACACATACCCAACACATCTCTTTAGGAATATGCACCCTCTACCCCTCATTATAACTGATTACTTCATCCTTCACTAGTTCCTCTTCCGGTGGTTTCAGACCCCACTGTTGAGTGCTATTGGAAGGTCCAGTGCTATTTGAGAGGAAGGACGTTACATCTTTTAGGACACAAGCATTTTTTTTTCTTTGTTCTCCCACGTGGACAAAAACCACCTACCCACATATATGCTTCTATATCAATTAATTTATGTATGATGCTCTAGTGATTACATGCGATTGAGAATTATATTGTGAAGGTCCCAAAACAAAATTATAAAGGTGCTTGTTCATTTATTTTCTCTCATAACCATTCACACACGTCCACTTTGCTAGTCGGACATCATAGGGGACCCACAGAATCCCTGTCGTTCTAGACGCTTGCTAAATCTCCCTCCCATTCTAGGGGGAGTTCCTAGTCTTGCCAACTCCACCTTCTCATACTCCTGTGAGTGCCACTATCTTGGGATCAGATTTTCTTGGTTCCACTCTACTTGGGTCCACTTCCCAAGATCAACCATCCACACACTCCCCTTTTCACGGAAGTGGCGGACAAACTTCTTCTCAAGGAATAAGTACAACTCCACCTAACCCCCCTCAAGGTCCAGGTACACAAAACACGCACGTCATGGATGGAACTAATCCTCCACCACTACCCCAGATGTCATACTTGGCCTCCCTCAACATACCATATCTGACTAATCTTACAAATGATCATATATTGCATGACCCCACATGGCCTGCAATGCCTACCAAACTGCCTTCAGACATCCCCAAGTTTGAAGGAAAGGAGGGAGACGATCCCGCCAACCATATCATGACCTTTCCAAATAGATTCATGGATGAATCTGTCCGATTGAGGTTATTTCAATGCACACTCACTGGCCCATCAACCAAGTGGTATGTAGAATAAAAATATGGATCCCATGTAACCTTTAAATCCTTGGCCAAAGCATTTTTTACTTTCTTTCAACTACCCATTTTCCATGACAATGGTCTTGAACTACTCTCATAGTTTAAACAAAAAATTTCCATTCACATCACTGACCACATTCACAAATCGTGCCAGCGATGTAGTCTTTGCAAAGCTAAAGCCACCCCACAATAATGTCTCAATTAGTTCCTCAAATCAATTGTTTCCCTCCTTGCTAAATATGTGGCCGCCACCTTCCCCCAATATGAATAAGAATCCATCAACAAGGCCCAATAGTTCAAACTGATTTATTCATAGTCAGGATACTTATATACAGTACTGCCTGACGCCCTAAGACACGTGCCATTTGGCCAAGACAAACCAGGAATGTCTCACTCAGCGGATAGATTGATTTGTACCACTACACACCACAATTCACACCTCCAACAACCACATATGTATGGAACACCTCAATATCCACTGACATATGGAATAGCCTCTTATTATCCTCCGCCCCCTTATCAACAACCATACCCCGTTACCCCCCCTCCACCCATCAGTGGACCACCGCCAACACCCACAGTACGCCCCGCAGCCCAACCAAGTTTAGGTACCCCCTCTACCTTATCTTAAACCCTAAGAACTAGTGAAAGCACTATGCCTCCCTACATACCTTATGGACCATTGCCACCCATAAATCTGTACTTTTCTTTTCCCGGTCCCCCTCAGCCCATGATTCCACCACCAGGACACCCATAAGTTGGGGTTAACTTTGTTCAACCCTCTCCCATTCAGCAATATCAAAATTTCGAACTGCTGAATACAACTAATCTGACCCATCAGTCGAACATTGCCAAAAATAAAGGAAAAAAATGAAACAACAATAATCCCGAACCAGGAGAGAATCACCCCCAACAAAACCAACCTGTTGGGGACAACCAGAATCAGGGGAACCAAAACCCTCAAGGGGGAAATAATAACAAATGCCAAGGGAAGAACAACAACAATCTTCAGACCAACTTCCCTTGTGCCCTTTGTGGTGAATATGGCCATTATACTCACCATTTCCCTCAAATCTCTGACTTCAAAAGGATGAAAGAATCCAGAAGTAGACCACATCCCCCACCTCCACCTACCCCTCAGCAGGCCCCACAACAATATGTGCAGTAACCACCTCCCGCCATATTGCAAAACCCCATCCCACACCAAGGGGTGATGAACACTCAACAAGAGGTACATCCTGCCCCACCCCAGATGGGACAGTATCCAAACCCTGGAAATCCTACGGATCGTACTATCCTCCTCACTAGTGAGGAAGAAATACTTCTACAAACACGCATTCGTCAATACAACGTACCCCTTGACTCTATTCCCACTACCTCAGACACAAACCCAACCACAAATGGACCACCTTTGATGATTCCTCTCCCTAATGTTGAACCCCCCCTTAGTATCCCTCGCATCCCATTACGACGAAACATCAACAACCCTCAGGCTCGGGCGGCACACAATTATAGCCTGGTCAATGACTTGGCACAATCTCCTACTTCCATGTCAGTTTTAGAAGTCCTTCAGACCTGTCCTACACAACGAAAGTCATTACTTTCCACCCTATGGGCAGTAGACCCTGTTGATACTCGCCTCATCACTTTTGATATTGATAGTGGGGAACCACGTCTCCCCACTCCGGTCGCTTTCCAAATACCGATTAAAATTCGGAACATCACAGTTCACCGCTGCATTATTTATGAATGTGCATCCACATGCATCATGTCCAAAACCATGTGGTAGAAACTTGGCTCCCCGGAGCTTATACCATCTGCCATCACTTTGAGAGATTATGACAGACGACCATCCTCTCCCGAAGGTCTCTTCCAAAATGTCCCCGTTGAACTCGAGGGAAAATATATCCTCATCGACATTGAATTTATCGACGCTCCGCTCGATTACAACATCTTGTTCGGATGTAGCTACATGTATGCGATGAAGGTCGTGGATCCTTCTGTGTTTCGCACAATGATGTTCCCCCACAATGGGAAGATTGTCACTATTGATCAAGTATCACATTACGATCCCAACCCTTCCTCCAACATCGATAACTCTTACCTCTCATTCACACTAATCCTGAGACTTACCCCCTCATTGAGATGGGTCCCAGAATTTTCAAAGACCCATCCTTGCTAGGGACATACCATGGAGCACCCCTGCTCATACATCCCTCAGCACAAGTATGTGTCATCTCATCCAATGGAATAGACATTGGAGACACCCTTCCTCTCACAGAGGCTTCATTAGTATCTGACGTCCCACTAGTTGCAGAGCTCCTCCCTCAGGGACCCCTTGATAATCCTCCTACTCCCCCTGTTCCCAATTACACCCTCCCCCAGGGCCACATCTCAGTTTGGGAGATATTCCCCCAAGCCATTACCCAAATCCACTTCTTCTACCCTCCACCAGGCGTACAAGCATTCCAAGTAGCCGCAACGCTTACCCTCCCAAATATGGTGTTGGCAATTCCAGTATGGCATCTACATCCACCATAAATGGTCCCTCAACCATCCCTACCTCCCCAAATAGAAGGAGTACCCATGCATATCCCCATACTTATTCCTACCACACCCCCCACACCCCCAGTCACTAACACCACTGTTACAGTTGGGGGAAAACAGAAGAAGAAAGAGCCTGCCACTCCCCCCCGACAAGTTCAACCTCCTTGTGCACTATGCGAGAAATATGGAAACTCCACTAATAAGTGTCCATCCCTCCCTGAGCTATGCAATTTAATTCAATTACCTTGGGCAACGAAACCACTCATCGCTTCCTCTACTTCACCTAATACTACCGCCACTACATCCCCTACTACAGGTAGAAAAGGTTTGCGAACCAAATTTGCATGTGCCATCTGTTCAAAGTATGGACATTACACCCACCATTTCCCGACGTTGCCTCAATTTCATCAGATGCTAATGACAGTCTGCCAAAGCTTCTTGCAAGACCCCCCTCCACCCGCATCATCCCACACACAGGTCACTGACATCCACTATGTCACGACCTCTGTCAATGAACTTATGTGATGTCCTTGCACTCTATGTGAATCACTTGATCACTTAACTTATCAGTTTCCCACGATCATTGAATATAGGCATCATCAAATGACCCTTATTCAAACCCCTCCCATCCCCCCAATGCCAACGCCACCCGTAGTCCCCCCTACTCCCTCTTCAGATATTGTTTATATATTCTCCCCCAAGCCTGAGGGACTTCCCACTCCTTCGTGGTTCATGGATATCCTAGACGAGGATTTGCCCCCAAATACCCCCAATTCTCCAATTCATTTCCCCACAGAAATTCTACACCCAACTACCATTTTCAACCCATAGTATCTTGATATTTGGTTCATGTAGAGTGAACCATCGCAACCCCCTTGTGTCACCCTTCCTACCTCTTCACCACTCAAAGATAACCATGCGGTGACAATCACCAGTGTTATTCCCCCAGATCCACTATATTATCGACAGTTCCACTGCGACGAAGACATCCTCGAGGAATTAACCACCCCCAATTTCCCATGGGATCCGCTCGATAACTGAGCACTCTTTCTCTCATAAGATGCCTTTATGCCTCTTAACCAGAACTCCATGTATGCAATCGAAACCAAAGATTTTCTCCCCCCCTGAGCACATAGATTGGTTCAATAAACCTATCCCTGCCCCCAATGCTTTTGAAGAAGGCAATATGGCCAACATTTCCCCCACTGTCAAAATTGATATTTCCATCAAACCTGGCATCTTAGAGGAGATCACCATCGGTGTTTCTTGCTCTCCTGAAGAACTAATCGCTTATAAAGCCCTCTTCCAGAAATACTGAGACATTTTCACCTGGTCATACACAGAGATGCTTGGTCTCGATCCCTCTATTGTCGAACATTGTATCGATACATGGCCTGATATTACCCCCGTACGACAAAAGCAATGTCCATTACACCCATTCAAAGCAACAACCATCAAATTCAAGATTGACAAATTACGCATTGCAGGGTTCATATACCCCATCGCATATACGTCATGGGTCTCCAACTCCATCCCGGTAAACAAAACTCAGAGCACTATTCATGTTTGTACGGATTTTCGCAACCTCAATCACACTTGTCCTAAAAAAAAATTTCCAACACCCTTCATTGACCAAATTATCAATGATTGTGTCGGCCACGAGGCTTTGTCCTTCATGAATGGCTTCTTGAGCTACAACCAAATTCAGATCCACCCAACCGATCAATAAAAAACCGCATTCACTACCCTTTGGGGTACCTTTTCATATTGTGTCATGCCTTTCGGCCTCAAGAACGTGGGAGCCACTTTCCAACGCGCCATGACATACATTTTTCATGATCTAGCTCAAATCATTCTCGCCTACTTGGACAATATCACCACTCGATCCAAACAACGCACTCAACACCTAGATGAATTATGCATTGTATTTCACAAGTGTCGTTAGTATAATATCCGATTGAATCCCCTCAAATGCGTATTCTGCGTCACTGTTGGATGCCTCCTTGGGTTCATTGTCTCCCAACACAGCATCACAGTCGACCCCCTCAAGTTCCAGCCCATCACAAAAATTCTCCCATCGCGGAATTTACGCCAACTACAGAGCCTACAAGGAAAAGCTAAATTTTTACGCCAATTTGTCCCCAATTATGCCACTCGGACACATGAATTCTTTCGCCTCTTACGTCATGATATCCCATTCCAATGGGACGAACATGCCCAAAACGCTTTCGATGATCTCAAAGCGGCCCTCTCCAATGCCCCATTGATTAGTCCACCCGACTATAACCGTGACTATATCCTCTACTTATCGGCTTCAGCCGTCTCCGTAGAAGGAGTTCTTGTCCAATTAGGGGATGATGAACGGGATCATGTCATTTATTATGTTAGTAAAAGCCTTCCAGGGACACCCTTGAAATACAATCACGAAGAGAAACTCGCCCTCGCAGTCCAAAAATTGCGCCATTACATCTTTCTTTGAACTACCAAAGTCGTTGCAGATTCCAACCCAATGAACTACTTGCTCAGATGCTGACAAATTAATGGCAAATTTTCCCGATGGATCATCATCCTTCAGGAGTATGACCTATAATTTTCCACACCCAAGAGCAAGAAAACCCTCTTACTTGCCGAACTCATTACGACATTTCCTTCTGATACTACCAGTACCCCCGTCAAGACTGACTTCCCCGACACACATCTCTTTTACATCCTCTCAGATGATCCTTGGTACGACGATCTCCTCGTCTACCTCCAAACACAGAAGTTCGAAAACCACCTCTCCAGGGACAATCGTCGACGTATTCGACACCAGGACCCCCCGATACCTCCTTATTAGCGATATATTATATCTGTAGGTAGTCAACACCATACTTCGTCGATGTTTAACCATTGACGAAGCTGATAGAGTCTTGAATGACTGCCACAGCAGCGCATGCAGTGGTCACCTCTCCGGGATGTCTACAGCCCAGAAAATCATTTGAGCAGGCTATTTTTGGACCTCATTATTCCACGATTTCATCCACGCTGTAAAGTGATGTGACAAATGTCATCTCTATGCCCACAAATCACGAGCACCACCCGCTCTTCTACACCCAATCATCACTACCGACCCCTTTTTCAAATGGGGCATAGACTTCATGACTTGCGACCCTCCATCTATCAATGGACACAAATACATCATCGTTGCAGTCGATTACTTCACCAAGTGGACTGAAGCTATGCCTACCTTCAACAACACCGCCGACACTGCAGTGCACTTTTTCTTTAACCACGTCATCTTCCTCTTTGGAGTTCCCCTACAGTTAGTCTTTGATCATGAGAAACACTTCGAGAATGAGATTTTCATCAAACTCTCCTCCAGGTTAGGCTTCTCCCACGAGTTCACCTCCCCGTACTACCCTCAGTTCAATGGACAGGTAGAAGCAGTCAACAATATCCTCGAGACCATGTTGCAGCACACGGTAAACAAACATAAGGCCAATTGGCACCTTATGATGTTTTCCGCACTATGGGCTTATCGCACGACTGTAAAAAATGCCATTGGTTTCTCACCATTCCATCTAGTCCATGGGGTTGAGGCTACTTTCCCCATCGAATGCGAAATCCCCACATTACGCACTGCTATTGAGCTATTGCCCGACACTGCTCTGATGGAACAACGTTTTTTGAACTTAGAGTCGTTGAATGAAGATCGTCGGTCTTCATTACAGCACAAGGAGGAAACCAAAAAGCGATCGAAAGCCACCTTTGATCGCCATGTCAACCTTCGGTCATTTAACGAAGGTGACCTCGTCCTTGCTTACAATATCTCTCACGATACCCTCGGCCATGGAAAGTTCAAATCATTATGGCATGGACCTTATATCATCCAACATTACCTCACTAAAGGCGCCTACATCCTGGCCTCCCCTGAAGGTCACCCTCTCAAAGAACCCGTTAACGGGTTGTACTTAAAGAAATTTTACGCCTGAGCATAGCCATTCTACATTAGGCTTGTTCTTTTTGTACGCATTTTTTAGAGTTTTTAGTCTTCTTTTCCATGCCTTATGTCTAATCCACCATTTCTGTTATTGACAGATGCCTCCTCCATCGGCCTACCACATCGGTTACACCGACGAAGCTAGTCGGTGGACACAGAATCTCACTTCGGCCGCTTGGGCCCTCTATTCTCCCTCACATGAACTTCTCCACTCCAGCGGCATATGTTTGGGATCAACAACCAACAACCAAGCCGAATACACAGCCAACATTGGCCTCCACACAGAAGCCGATAACTGGCACACTTATTATCTAAGCATCTTACTCAATTCCCAACTCATCGTCCTCCAACTCAACAATGAGTACCATGTCTGCGATCCTTGCCTCTTTCGCAAATACCTGGAGGTTAGACTTTTATCCCAACAGTTTGATTTAATTACATTTACACATATTCCAAGAGAATTTAATCAGACAACAGATAATATGGCTAACCTAGTGTTAGATTGGCATTGATCACATTAAGATCCCATCACACATACATACAAAGTCTGTCACATCATATCAATTAGACATCATCAAAAGCAATAACAACCATCAACACATGTAAACACCACAAAGATCCCAATATATATATATATATATATATATATATATATATATCGGTCAATGTACCATCAATGTTTACAAAAAATAGTACATCAAGTACAATACCCATAGGTAGGTGAACCACCTCACCCCTATAGATACAAAAGGTGCCACATCACCATATACAACATGGGATCACCAGCCTATATAAACACAAAAATACATATATTGAGGCCCTCATGGTGCCTCTAAAGCACCACCACCCGGTCCTCTCTCAGGAGGAGGTGCCCCACCAGCTAGGGGTCCCTCGGGTCCTGGGGGCATCCTGCTAGTCATCGTTGCCCCTTCTACCGCTGCTCTGCGGATCAACGTCCACAACTCTACCAGTAGGACCACACACTACTCCAGAACTCCCTCATCTTGGATGCACGTCCACATGCCCTCTAATCGGTGGCGAAAATCCTCAAAATCTCCCATGGCCCCCGCCGAAGGAGCATGTGATGGCCCTGCACCCGGATCATCAAAACGATGCTTCATGCCTGCACTCTCGTCATTAGCGGGCCTCACCCCATCATCATCTCATCGCCGTCTCTCTCCTACCCATGGCCCTCCCTGTGGAGGTTTCACCGGCCCCTGACGAGCCAATGTTCTAACCAACTCAACCTCGTGCCCGCGAGGTACCACATTTGCACACACAACAAACACACGATAGCATCAACATCCACCCATACATAAAATACAATGTTATCCTATCTAAATATCCAAACCTCCAATTTAACATCATACCTCTGTGGTCGAACACCTCCCCAGGAGGTAGCACTATCTTCGGATCATCCTAAAAATCCACCCCAAAATATGGATAGCGAAGTATGATCGGTGGCATCTGACACCACACCCATGCAACCTCGACCGTAAAGTAATGGACTCCCTCCCCACCACCATGGAGAACCAAAATCATCGCCCACTGCCTCAGTCGCGGCTCGTGCACACCTGGTGCATCCAACAATACCCTAGGGCGCAACATCGACACCCTCTCCAAGAACCACGCCACCAAGATGGACCCAAAGGCGAACTCCCCTGAGTCAGCAACTCGAAACCTATCTAGATGCCCTACCATCTTGGTGTGCAACATCACGCCCCAAGATAAATGCTCACTTGCCAATGCCCTCTACATAACCATCAGCTGATCCCCACTGATCCGTTGAGTCGCGAGAGACATAGACTCTCACAACCATCGCTACCATGCAATGATGTACAAGGGCATCCATCACCCCAATGCTAACCATGGAACTCGACATGAAGTTCTCCCTCAAACAATACCTCCAGGCTAAGGTAGCCAACTGCCCATCCCCCGGTAACACAGGATCCACCAGTAAAGGGGTTTCCCGAAAAGGGAGCCCAGTCAGAAAATATATATCCTCCCCTGCAATGAAGGTCAACTCCTCACCCCACATAATGAAGCAATGTTGATCCAGAATCCACATCACAATAAGGAACTCCAATAAATACTCATGTGCCCACACTAGGGAGCACTCAAAAAACTTCAATAGCCCGCAAGCTGCCAAAGTATCTCAGACCATCGGCTCCTCATCCCTCACTGCCTCCCTCAAGTGTGACCAATCCCTCTCTCTCCAATGAATCTACATCGACCAAATGATCACCTACATCCACATGTATAGTACTTGATCATCCATCACAACCAATAAAAACATTCAAATCTCTACAAAAAGATAAAAAAATTTACCCCTCTGCTTTGCCTCAAAGGCACGACATTTATCCCCACAGGCGCGCACATATGCACGCATGTTCATCCCATAGTCGTGCCCTCATGCACACTTTTTATCCATACATAGACACACCCATGCACCCCTGTCATACATACAGGCGCGCACTAGTGCGCTCCTGTTCACACCACAGTTGTTCACACATGCGCAACTTTCAGAAACACAACAACGCATACATGCTCTGTTGTGCTTCAAACAGGCGCGCATTGCATGCACCCCTGTTTTTTCTCTTCAGGCGCCCCCATGAGAGGCTCTCCCAATTACATCCGCACACGTTTGCACGCGAATATTTCGATCGCCTGCGTACTGGGGGGCCCACACTCATAAAATCCCTTGTACGGTCATCTATACAACCCCTGCCCAAAAATGAAATCCTAACTAATATGCAGGAGGATCCGACCACTAACCTGACACTTGCGGAATCTGGATCTCCCAAAGTCTCCAAATCTCCTCTAAAATTGCTCGTCCACTCAATAAGACATCAAGAACAAATGAGGTGGCATTGTGGGCCCTACAACTATATATAGTCCCTTTTGTGAAACTTCCAAACATAATTCCAAGAGCGTCGGGTGTCTATTTTTCAATCCGTCTTTGGCCACGGGATTAGAATCTCGCCACCTATATCTTTCCTTTCCCCGGGCCATGATCCATCATCGACCCCCGGGGGGCCCTTTTTCATACCACACTCAGGTACGCATGCTTATATTCACACATTATCAAATAACTTTTATATGTTCTTTATTTTCAGATATTGTTCACGTCGAGTATTTGGTTTTCATGTGTTCAAGTACTTGGTCATCACACACCAACACGACCCCTTCAGGTATATGATTGACACTAGCATGTAATTATTCCCTTTGAATCTCAATTGCATCTCCAATCACACCCTCCGACATTTTCCTTTAGGGTTCCTATCTCCGGCTCTGCAGTACTGTCACCCGGTAGCACTCTCCCCCACATGAGTTGTCCCATTCATAGTCCCCCTTGGCACTTGACACTTATGGTGTTGTCACCCTTTAGGGATGGGATTCCTAATAGTCCTATGCTTTTTAGAGAATCAACCACATACTCCTTCTCCTCACTTTGCTAGCCGACCCAATGGACTCCCAGGTTCTCTCATAATGGTTCTATTTTGATTGCACCTCCGCAGTATCATTAATCATCCATTTCACCCACAATCAATTTTCCCATCTGCAGATTGCCCTCCACTACTTTTACCTCATACATAAACCCACCTACGGGGCCCCCACCCTCCACCTATTTTTCCCTCTTCCTGTGCCCTCACAGGCCAAGCTATCTCACACTAGGGCACCCATTTCTGTATCTGTACAATCATCCCAATGATTCTTTATTTGTTTGGTAATTGTAAAAAGTCTTTGTTTCCAGCATTTACATAACTTTTGGTTGTCACCTTTGGCGACCTTCTTCCTCTGGAAAAGCAACCCATGTCGCCCTTGGTTGGGGCATCCATTATTTTCTACTCTTATTGACATCGCCCATAAACCCTGAGTATCTCACCATCCATGTACCACTGATCTCTGAGTTTGTCCACTTTGTCATGCCTCTGGCACAATTTAACCCATGCCTAGTCATCCCCCTGACACTAGGCCCAGTTTCACAGTTGCTGCCACACCCCCTTTATCCCTAACCAAGGGCAGTCTTGAGTCTCACCACTTCATGACTTCATCATGTTACTCATCAGTTCTTGATCTTATCCAGTGGATTTCATGAAGCCCTTCGTTTCTT
The DNA here is from genome assembly GCA_009831015.1 of Picea engelmannii. Lineage (NCBI taxonomy): Eukaryota > Viridiplantae > Streptophyta > Pinopsida > Pinales > Pinaceae > Picea > Picea engelmannii. Next base: position 38,491 of record ML786669.1, read on the forward strand.
GAAGTTGTGTCTCCCTTTCTGTCGACACCAACATAGTTTCCAGATGGGAGACAATAACTTGACTCTCATTACCTTTCCAATGAGGAGTCTCGGACGACACAGAGAGAACCATCATTTCTCTCTGTTGTCGTTGACCCCCACGACATTCGACTTCAAGACTTTATCATGTGGCGGTGGGTCTTACTTTGCGACTATTGCAGTTATTTTTATATATGCCAAAGACCTTTGAAATCAGATAGACTATCAATGTCTACCCATTATCGACACTTCCCACAGGTGTCCTTACCTTTTTCAAAGTTGGTTCACCATCATAATTGTCCTCTATTATTATCAAACCGCTCTGGAGGGTGCTGCAATGATATACATAAACACACAACTTCAGTTACTGTATTACACATTTTTGAGTTAAATAACACGAGCACGGGGCATGCCCACCTCATTTGTACACGATTTTGTTTTCACCCCTTGCGAAAGGTTTGGATATTACAAGTTCCCCTTTCCCTCCAATGGGTCGCTCTTGATACTCCCCACAACGTTCTTTCTTACAAAGGTACTCTCAGTAGAAGAAACATTGATGTATTTTGGATATACTTATGCTCCTAACTTCACACATCAGGGGGCATCTATTATCACCGGAATTTCGTCCGCAAATGGTTACAGGAATCCAACATCGTCAAAACACTCATTAGTTCACTCATGGACCAAAAATTCATTTTCAAAAGGTCCAAAACTATACAACCAGTTATAAAATCAACATGTGCTAAGACTACACAAGGAGTGTGTGCACAGGCACCATCCAGAAACACAATAAAAGGGCACATGCGCACGATGCGCGACTGTGGACGCAAAAAACCGCACACCCCTCAGAATGACACATTTATGATATTGATCGGCCTTCCACCCACTTCTGGTTCAACTTCCAAGTCGATTTGACATCCAAATCTCGGTTGAATCCGATTGGGGAGATGGTCAAAGACCTAAGGGTGCCCTAAAGGGCCCCTTGTTCACACTAAGAACTGGTTACGTAATGCCTCAAAGATATGCTATATAAGGAGGCCATGGGTGCACTGTATTTTCAAGGAATTCATTTGTATTGTTATGCTGCTTATTTTCTCTTGGATGATCCTCTTTCCTTATCAAGAGCATGCAAGCACCATTTCATTTAGCCATTCATATCACCTCTTGAGTGAATGTGCTTTGGATTCTCTTCACCATTTCATTCTAGTTTGTTACTTGTAAGAAGATCTCAATATTTGGGGGTCCAAGATCCCTCCCTTGGAGGAAGAAGGGACCCATACATCTCTCTTTCTCTTTGGTGTTTTCTTTCCACTAATACAATCCTTTCCATTGGTGGGATGAGTGTTATTTATTTCTTGTTCTAATGTCCTTATGCACTCTAACTTAGTTTTTCCTATTTTTCTTAGTTTAGTCTTTTGTTTATATCATATGCTTGATGTTTCTAACTCTTGCATTCATTGTTGTCTCGCCTATCTAACCCAACTGGGCTTGTAAGCATATCTATTTTGCTCATTTAGGTGACAAAAGAGGTGAAACAACATGACTTATTTAGGGCCCATGCCCCAGGTAAGTAGGTAGGTCATCTTGCTTTCCTTGAATTTGCATCTTGATTTTCTCATATTAGTTTAGATGCATTTCATTTTCATTTTTCTCTACTTGCATGTTGATTTCATGTTTAGTTTATAAGTTTTTGAAAAAATGATAAATTTTTATTTTCTAGATTAGTTTCCATTTGGATTTTTATGTATATGGATGAAGGGTGATAGAACCACCCTAGATTTGATGGTTTTTATTTCAGTGTAGGAACATGTCTACCAGGAGATTTTGTGGTTCTCATGCACTCTACAGCGAGCACATATCCCCAAGTAAAAGCCAGATGTTATCCCAGTTTTGTGGAATAACTAAGGAGATCATTTCTTCAAGCCCTCGGGTTGTGGATATGGAGTGTCGAGGGACTACATGACCAGTAGTGTCCACTTGCACATATAGAAACCCACTCCATCACCACATTTGATCCATTGTCAAGGCATCTTCCGCACCATCTAGATCCTGGAAGGAATAAGGGTCTTTCTCCATGCGGTACAAGTCATGTATTGTGGCAGGTAATCACCCTAATATTTAAGGCATTTGAACATGTTGCATTTAAGATTCTTTTTATTATAGAACGCCTGCTTGGAAATTATGCTTTTGACCCTATTTCACTTTGGTGAGTTTCATTTATTTCCTAGTAAGTGGCCAACCTTTGGGAAAGGTTTGTGGTTGGGGTCCCTTGAGGGGTTATCGTACCATTCTTGACCATACTTATCACTTTTCTCTCATTACGTTCCCATCATACTATCCTCTTCTAGGTCCTTTGACTTTAGTGACCCAAGAAGGGCATGTACCTCATTTCATGGGAAGAATGGGTTGAAGGCCCAGAAGGATTGTTGTTGGCTAAAAATATAAAATCATATATATAGACCTTTGAGATGCTTCGCCTAGGTATCCCCCGAGAAAGCAATGAAATGGTTCTTTGTAAGAAAAGGGGGACCTGGAAAATAAGTGATAATGAATGCTTAAGGGGTTAGTTGGAGGATAGGAGGTCTCATCATGAGCTGACCTATCATGATCATGGGTATATAGTGATATGGCATTACCATCATCTTGTCACCAAGCCAAGGTAGTGGCTCTCAGTTACACAACTAAGAGAAATGGGGTCTCATCATGAGCCAACCTTCTCATTTCCGCAAGGTATTTGTGAGTGACACCGTCATTATCTAGACACCATGGCAGGATAATGGCCTTCAACTTGTTCCTTAAAACATGAAAGAAACAAAGAATGCCAAGAACATGGGATTGGAAAAAATGCATTGCAAATGAAGGTGCCACACACCCTCTACAAAGGCACCCATGAATGAGATAATACGAGTCCTTGTATGTCATGAAACTCAATGAACTATGAATTCTAAACCCCTTCCATCTCATCATCCCTTACATGACCTTGAAAGGCCATCCTTGGGAGCATCCCCTACTTGATGGCTTTGTTTTACCCAATAGGAATCTTATGACACTCCTCATATACTAAAACTTGGTCAATTGTATAGGGTTTTAAGCATTTTTTAATTTTATGAGGTAGTTTTGATGCACATGTTTAGGTGCCTTGATTTTTAGACGGGGTTTACACTTGTCATGATATCTTGGAATTTAGATATTTGGAGGGCATACCCTTTTGTTTTTAAGTTCTTTGTTGGTGGAAAATTTTGGAGGAGCAAGCCTAGCTTGGGCTTCCATGGGGCTTGAATCCCAGGAGTTGGATCCCAAGGGCCCACATGCCGGATCACGATGAATTTCCTTTGGAGGCTTAGAAGACATAATGGATGACATGAACTAGTCCTCACATGCCAAATGTTTTTCCCAGGAGAGGAAAAATGTCACTTATGGAGGCTTGATGTCACCTACAGGGCTAGGGTTTGGTGGTGAAGGTGTTGTTTGATGACATGTTTCTCATTTTGAAGGAAGGAGACTTGAAGACCATCAAGAGAGGACTTGAATGAGTGAGAAGTGGCCTTTGGAGGCCCATTCATGAATCTAATACCCCAACAACTTCTTCAAAGTGCCAAAACATCCCCTAAAGGGGTGACATCACCTTATTCTAGGGTTTCTTTTGTGTAAAAGTGAATTTTAAGATGAATTGTTTAATATTATTTTGTTGCAAGGGTAAGATAAGGGTTGTGGACCCCTTATCTTATGTTTCACCCTTCCTAATGTGGAAAAACTATGTGGTAGACATTTTGTACAAATAGAGATCACGAAATTGAAATATCCCAAATCCCTCGGATCTAGATATTTACTACTATGCTAGTGAATTGGCTCCATATATGATACTTTCGTGGTTTCTGGATGCGTTTTAATTGTTTCTGATTACTATTTTGTGGTGTTTATGTGTTAATATCATGCATGCAATTGTTTTGGAACCAAGAGCAACTCAAAATATTTTATTAAGTACATAAATTACAATATAGCATGCAGAAAAATATAAGAAATAACCTTAGCTATACTTCGTAGAGAATGATCTAAGCTAGAATACAATGCAACTCACTAAAGAAAATATTTGGAACAATAGATATAGGTGAATATGTGGTCAACATTGAATATCCACTACATGTGTGGATGGATCTGTTGCATGCAACCCAAAATACTCGCGAAAATTGTTGTTGGACACTGGAAAACTCACCCTGGTGGCTAAACTCGTCAAATCGACCTAAAAAATGTCTCAAAATGGTCTCCCTACTGCCTAGGATCCTTTCCCTTAATGTTGATCTGAATATCTAGCCACTATCGGTCTGTATGAATCCTGACTAGACTCCCATGGGGTTTGTGCACCTCTTGTAACCCTTTGTCATGCCTTGGATGATCTGAACATCAAAATAGGACTTTGGTTGTCTCAATGAGTGTGCCCTAGTCCCATTTTTAATGGGTCAGAAAGGAATTGTCAGATCTGACCTATTTATCCCTCTAGAACCCTAATTGAGTATCCTCAAGAGTTGCATACTTCCTATCTGGAAATCACACTCTGGGATATTCCTCTATCAAAATAGAATGATATTGGTCTCAAAATATGATCCCTAGTTCCCTCTCCAATGGGTTGGAAGGAATCGACCGGATCTTCCCTAGATGGGCCTGGCTACCTCCAGAAGTCTCTTAAAACCCTCACACTCACCTATTGAATGCACAATGGCTAAACTAGATCTGTGTGTTGTTGTTGAATAACAATGAAGAACCTGGATGGTCCTCACGATGGCTAGGGTGTGTCCCTCAACACTGAAACCAATCCATGGTGTTGGTTTCCTCCAGAAACCCACAAAACAACTGAGGTCGACTTTCTCTCTTCTAGAACCTGTTTCTCAAATCCATAATCATCAATAATGAGGAATTAGGTCAAATTCACCCCCTTTATAGCTCCTCTATCTATTTCTTCATTCACATGCATGGCTTAAGTGAATTTTACCTAAGTTCTAATTTATTATTCACTTAAGTCACTTAGACCCCATTTTTAGTCTAATTACACATTCACTTTATCACTTAATCACTTTTTCCTTTTAATGTCACTTTTCGGTTAAACTTTGATGAGATCACATTTATTAGAGAAGTTGTTCCCCTATGTTCCTGAATATAGTTTACGAAAATTGGTAGACTACTAAGTCACTTCATGTTGGGGTCATGATTGGGAAAGGGACATCACAGTTTTCCCTTCCCAAGATTGTTTGTCCTCAAGAAACATCAAGCCTGGGTTTCATAGTATGTTCTCTCCCTCCCATGTGGCATCCTCCACTGGAAGTCCCCTCCATCTAACCAAGAAATTTATAATGATCCTTCTCCTCAACCTATGCTCCTTGTGATCAAGTACCTCCTTCAACACCAACTCCAACTGGCCCTCCTCATCTAATGGTGGTAACTCCTCTAAAGTGGTAACATGTTGCCCCAATGTCTTCTTAAGGCAATAAACATGGAACACATTGTGTATCTCTCTACCCTTTGGTAGATATAGCTCGTAGGACACTTCAACCACTCTTCCAATGACCCTGTATGGCCAATACAATATGGGTTTTAACTTTTCTTCTCTTCAAATTAGATTGTATATACAATTGTAGTCACAGAAAAAAAAAAATCCCCCATATCAAAATGGTGCTCTTTCCTCTGTCTATCTGCATACATCTTCTATTGGTTTTGTGCTACCTGTAGATTTTATTTTACTACTCGTAAGATCCTATGACTTTCCTCTATCCAATACTTGGCCCTAGGGACTTTTTTATCCCCAAACAATGTCTCCACAAAGGAAGTCATGTTGTATTGATATAAATCTTTGAATGATGACATCTGGATGGAGATATGATATGTCATGTTGTAACAGTACTCACCCATATGGGCTAATAAACAAAGAACTAATGCTAATAACAATAAAATAAACTAAACTAGAGTGCATAAGGGAAATAGAAAAAAAATTAAACAACATGCATGCCACCAATGGATAAGTTGTATTAGTGGGAAAACACCAAAGAGAAAGGGAGACTTATGGGTCCCCTCTTCCTCCAAGGGAGGGCTCTCGAACCCCCAATGATTGAGCTCTTCTTACAAGTAACAAACTAAAAGGAAATGGTGAAGAAATCCAAATACCATCCACTCAAGAGGTGATGTGAATGGATACATGAAATGGTGCTTGTATGCTCTTGATGAGAAAAGAGGATTCTCCAAGAGAATATAGGCAAGATAACAATACAAATGAATTCCTTGAAAATATAGTGCACCCGTGGCCTCTTTTTATAGCAAAGCTTTGATGAATTATTCAACCAGTATTTAGTGTGAACAAGGGGCTCTTTAGGGCACCCTTAGGTCTTTGACCAACCCCCCACTCAGATTTAGCTCGGATTTGGGTGTCAAATTGACTTGGGAGATGAACCTTAACCGGCCCATGCTTGCCTGCAAAAAAGCTAAATTCAGAGTTGAGTTGAGAGAATTTCATTTGAAATTTCTTTCACGGGCGCGTAATAGAAAGTGCACGGGTTTTTTAACCCACAGTTGCATCTTTCGAGCACGTGCGCCAAACCCACTGTGTTTATCAGCACATTCTACACACTGCACCAAAAGGTTGTTTTCCATTTGCGCATTGGCGCCCAATGCGCCTTTGTCTACTCTGCGACCCGCACATTTGTTCAGAAAATCATACATTGTAAGGGTTTTTGTGATCTGTTGGAGGTCCATAGCCTTCTTAAGTTTGATTCTATGTAGATTGTAATATGCACCACACTTAGATTCCCTCTCAACATGAAGGGTTAGTCAAAACATAGGTACTTAAGGGGTTAAATCCATATTTATCCTCTTTTTGCATTCATTTTTCCACATGGATGGCTTGCTTTGATTAAAGATAAGTTGGAATCATTCTATATCAAAAATATAACTATTTGCATTGGGACTAGAAATTGAACGTCAATCTTTGAGTATGCTCTTCTCTCGTGCCATAAAGTGATCTTGAGAATCAAAAAAATGATTTAGGGAAAATTTCATCTCCCTTAAAGACAAAATATTTAGGAGAGGACAACAACCCCCTTGGGACTCCTCTTAGTTTCTTTTCAAACACATCTTAAATTTGTAAGGGACCATACATGCCCACATGCTACAAATATAGGATAGTTTTTGAATTTACTTTCTTAGACTATATCACTAGGAAAGTTTAAAGGTTTTGAAACGGGCCCATACATGCCCACATGTCCACAATCTAGGATAGTTTTTGAAGATTTATTAGATTAAATCACATTAGGGAGTTAAATGATTGGTAAGGACCCATATGTCCACATGATAGTTCTCTAGGGACTTTAAAATTCCGCAAGGTTATACCAATGGCATTTAGTAAATTAGGTAATCAAGACTTGTAAGGACCACACGAAGTTCACATGCAACAAGGTGACACCTAACTTATTAAAAATTTGGCACACTTTCACTTGTTCACACATAAAGTCACTACTCACTCACATAGCTTCATCAAGAAAATCATGAAGGTTGAAGTAAGTTTCATCCAAAGGGATTCTGAAACATCCCACCCCTTTTTCTCGACGAGACTATCCACTCCCACTTAATTTCAACGAGATTGGTTCACACCCCCAATCTCTCAAACAACCACATCTAATTTTTTTCTAAAAATCACTAAGTTTTCCTCCACAGGAGGTGCCAAAAGATTTTTTTTTATTCTAGGTAGGATCTTGGTGATAGGCATCCAAATAAATCCCCGTTATCTGGTTCTCACATCTTCAAACAACAGAAGTTGTCAAATAGGGAACTTTAAATCCTCCAAGTCAAGTGCTCCTAACATGATAAGGCAGGGAGATACCCGTGAAGGGTCAAAGGTCGAGGTCTAGTTGTTCTGTGAGTCCCCCCTTGAGGCACCCACCTCTTGGACGGGATCTAGCCCGTGACCCATTTCTTAGGCAGAAAATCTAAATGTCGCACTTTGATCGAGGTACCTAGTGACCAAATTTTAGGATATCTACCCAGGTGGCAATTGTGGGCTGCAATTGCACCTTGATTGGATTTTGTATGGCTATTGGGAAATATCACCAGCTCTTTCGGGATATGCACCCTCTATCCCTCATTATAATTGATTACTTCATCCTTCACTAGTTCCTCTTCTGGTGGCTTCAGACCCCATTGTTGAGTGTTATTGGAAGGTCTAATGCTATTTGAGAGGAAGGACGTTACATATTTTAGGACATGAGCATTTTGTTTTCTTTGTTCTCCACGTGGAAAAAACCTACCTACCCATATGTATGCTTCTTTATCAATTGATTTATGTATGATGCTCTTGTGATTACATGAGATTGTGAGATATATTTTGAAGGTCCAAAAAATCATAAACAAAGACTTTTGTTCATTTATTGCTCTCATCACCATTTGCACACATCCACTTTGCTAGTCAGACATCATAGGATCCATCCTCTCACACTCCTGTGAGTGCTATCATATTAGGATCTTCTTTGCTTGGTTCCACTTTACTTGGGTCCACTTCCCAAGGTCATCCATCCACCCACTTTCCTTTACAAGGAAGAGGGGGGCACACTTCTTCCCCAAGAGGAAGTACAACCCCACCTAGGCCCCCTCAAGGGTCAGGGACACACAACACTCACACCATGGCTGGAACTAACCCTCCTCATGAGTCAGGAACACAAACCATTCCCACCATGACAAGAATTAACTCTCCACCGCCACCCCAAATGCCATACTTGGCTTCCGTCAACATATTGGATCTGACTAAGCTCACCAATGATCCTATCTTGCATGACCCCACATGGCCCACAATGCCTACCAAACTCCCTTCAGACATTCCCAAGTTTTAAGGAAAAGAGGGAGACAACCCAGCCAACCATGTCATGACCTTCCATTTATGGTGCTCTTCAAACAACATCCCGGAAGACTTTGTTCAGTTGAGGTTATTCCAATGCACGCTCACTAGCCCATTATCCAAGTGGTATGTAGAAGAAAAATATGGGTCCCATGTGACCTTTACATCTTTGGCCAAAGCATGTTTGACCTTATTTCAACTACCAATCTGTCGTGACAATGGTCTCGAACTACTCTCAGAGTTTAAACAAACCTCCACTACACACATCGCTGACCACATTCACGAATGGCATCGGCTACGTAGTCTATGCAAAGCAGAAGCCACCAAGCAACAATGCCTTAATTGGTTTATCAAATCACTTATTTCCCTCCTTGCCAAGGACGTGGCTGCCACCTTCCCTCAGTCTGAAGAAGAAGCCATCAACAAGGCTCAACAGTTCGAGCTCATTGATTCACAGTCAGGATACTTATATACGGTACTACCTGACGCCCCGAGACTCATTCCATTTGGCCAGGACAAACCCGGGATGTATCACTTCGTAGATGGATTGATTGGTACCACTACACACCACAATCCACCCCTCCAACAACCACCTATGTGTGGAACACCTCAATATCCGCCAGTATATGGAGGACCCCCTTATTATCCTCCTCCCCCTTATCAAAAACCATACCTTGTTTCCCTCCCTCCACCCATAAGTGGACCCCACTGACACCCACAGTACGCCCAGCAACCCAACCAAGTTTTGGTACTCCCCCTACATCTGCTTACACCCTAAGCACTAGTGAAAGCACCACGCCTTCCTATGTACCTTACAAATCATTACCCCCAAATAATCCATACTTTCCATTTCCTGGCCTTCCACATCCCATGGCTCCACCACCATGACACCAACACGCTAGGGTTAATTTTGTTCAGCCCTCTCCCGTTAAGCAATATCAAAATTTTGAACAACTAAATACAGAAAATCTGACCCATCAGTCAAACAATGCCAAAAATAAAGGAAAAAACTGAAACAATAATAATCCAGGACCAGGAGGGAACCAAAACCACCCCCAACAGAACCAACCTGCTAGGGGCAACGAGAATCAGGGGAACCAAAACCCCCAAGGGGGAAATAACAACAAATGCCAAGGTACGATCAACAACAATATTCAAACAAACTTCCCTTGTGCCCTTTGCGGTGAGTATGGCCATTATACTCACCATTTCCCTCAAATTTTCGACCTTAAATGGATGAAAGAATCTGGAAATGGATCACGTCCCTCAACACCGCCTACCCCCCAACAGGCCCCACAACAATATGTACAACAACCACCCCCTGTCGTACTACAAAACCCCATTCCACACCAAGTGGTGATGAACACCCAACAAGAGATGCATCCTGCCCCACCACAGATGGGACAATATCCCAAACCAGGCACTCCTACCAATCACACTATCCTCCTCACTAGTGAGGAAGAAGTTCTTCTACAAATGCGCAGTCGTCAATACAGTGCACCTCCTGACTCTGCTCCCACTACCTCGAAAATAGTCCCAGTCACAACCGAACCACCTTTGATGATTCCTCAGCTTAATACTGACACACCCCTTCGTATTCCTTGCATCCCATTATGACGGAATGTCAACAACCCACAGGCTAGGGTGGCACACAATTATAGTCTGGTCGATGACTTGGCACAATCTTCGATTACTATGTCAATTTTAGAAGTCCTGCAAACCTGTCCTACTCAACGAAAGTAATTACTTTCCACCCTGGGGGAATTTGACCCTATAGACACTCGTCTAATCACCTTTGATCTTGATAGTGGGGAACCCCGTCACCCCGCTCTGGTTTCTTTCCAAATACCGGTTAAAATCATGAACATCACAGTTCATCGCTGCATCATTGATGAAGGTGCATCCACATGCATCATGTCCAAAACCACATGGAAGAAACTGGGTTCCCCTGATCTCATACCATCAACCATCACTCTGAGAGCTTATGATGGATGACCATCCTCTCCTGAAGGGCTCTTTAAAAATTTCCCCGTTGAACTCAGGGGAAAACTATCCTCATTGACATTGAAGTTATCGACGCTCCACTAGATTACAACATCTTGTTTGGGCGTAGCTACATGTACGTGATGAAGGTTGTGGCCTTTTATGTGTTTCATACAATTATGTTCCCCCACAATGGGAAGATCATCACCATCGACCAAGTATCACATTATGAGCCCAACCCTTCCTCCAACATTGATAGCATCCTACCTTTTGTCCGCACTAATCCCGATGCCTACCCACTCATTGAGATGGGTCCCAGAATTTTCAAAGACCCATCCTTGCTAAGGACATACCATGGAGCCTCCGCTCATACATCCCTTAGCACAAGTATGTGTCATCTCATCCAATGGAATAGAAACTGAAGATACCCTTCCTCCCACAGAGGCTTCATTACTATCTGACGTCCCATTAGTCGTAGAGCTCCTTCCTCAGGAATCCCTCGAGAACACTCCATCTCCCCCTATTCCTGATTACACACTCCCCCATGGCCACATTCCGGTTTGGGAGACAGTCCCCCAAGCCATTACTCAAATCCCATTCTTTTACCCCCCATTGGGCGTACAATCCTTTCAGGTAGCTGCAACGCTTACCCTTCCCAATATGGTGCTGGAAATTCCAGTATGGTATCTCCATCCACCTAAGATGGTCCCTCAACCATCCCTCCCTCCCCAAACAAAAGGAATCCCAATGCAGGTTCCAATACTTACTCCCACCACCCCATCCACACCCCCACTCACTAGCGCCACTGCTACAGTTGGGGGCATATGGAAGAAGATAGAGCCCACTGCTCATTTTCCACCATGAGTCCAACCTCCTTGTGCACTATGCGAGAAATATGGACACCCCACCAATAAGTGCCCATCTCTCCCCGTGATGCACAATTTAATTCAACCCCCTCAACTGAAGACACCACTCGTTGTTTCCTCCAATTCACCTAATTATAGAATTACATACTCTACAGGAAGCAAAGGCCTGCAGACCAAATTTTCATGTGCTATTTTTTCAGAGTATGGCCATTACACCCACCATTTCCCTGCACTAACTCAATTTCGATAGACACTAGCATCCATATGCTAGAGCTTTAAGCAATAACCCCTCCCATCCGCATCATATCACACACATGTCACTGGCATCCACTATGTCACAACCTCAATAAACAAACATATGATATGTCCTTGCTCTCTTTGTGAAGCACTAGACCATTTCACCTATCCGTGTCCCACAATTATTGAATACAGGCGTTGCCAAATGGCCCTTATTCAAAATATTACACCCCCCCCCATTGCCAGCAGAACTGGTAATTACCCCTACTCCATCACCTGATGTTGTTCATACCTTCTCTCTTGAACCTGAGGAACTCTTGACTCCCCCATGGTTCTTGGATAGTTTATATGAGGATTTGCCCCCAAATCCCCCTGATTCTCCAGTTCATTTCCCCAACGAAATTTTACGCCCAACTACCATTTTTAACCCACAATATCTCGATATTTGGTTTATGTCGAGCGAACCCGCACAATCCCCTTGTGTCATTCCCCCTACCCCTTCAGCCATGAGACCAGGATCCCGCCACCTACACAGTCACATTCCCTGGGCCACCATCCATCCTCGGCCCCCGGGGAGCATTTTTCTCACATCACGCCCAAGTACGCATGCTTATGTTCAAAATTATCAAATAACCATTATATGTTCTTTATCTTCAGATGTTGTTCACGTCGGGTATTTGGTTTTCATGTGTGTAGGTACTTGGTCACCACAAATCAGCATGACCCTTTCAGGTATAAGATCACTACTGGCATGTAATCATTCCCTCTGAATATCAATTTCATCTCCCAGTCACACCCTTCGATATTTTCCTCTAAGGTCCCCCCATATGGCTCTGCAGTACTCACACCTCCGCTGCATTTTAGTACTGTCACCCAATAGCACTCTTCCCCACATGACCTGTCCCATTTATAGTCCCCCTTGACACTTTGACACTCATGCTTCTTTCACCTTCTAGGGTTGGGAGTCCTCATAGTCTTTGCATTCCTGAGCATTAGCCGCATGCTCCTTATACTCATTTTTCTAACTTCCTCATAATGGACTCCCAAGTAATCTCATCATGATTCACACTTTGACTGCACCTCTGCAGTATCATTAGCCCTCCATCTCACCCACCATCAATTTTCCCATCTGTATATTGTCCTCCATTCATTTAACCTAATACAGAAACCCACCTATGGGGCCCCCACCCTCCACCTATTTTCCACGCAACTTGTGCACTCACATGCCAAGCCATGTTGCACTAGGGCACCCATTTCTGTATCTGTACGCTCATCCCCAATTATTCTTTATTTATTTGGTAATTGTACAAAGCCTTTTTTTCCATCCATTACATAGTTTGTTTTCATCACCTTTGGCGACCTTCCTTTTCCGGAAAAAGTAACCTATGTCACCCTTGGTTGGGGAATTCATTACCTTCTCCTCCTATTGACATCGTCCATAAACCCTGAGTATCCCACAGTTCATTTATCCCTGATCTCTGAGTTTGTCCACTTTGTCATGCCTCTGGAATAATTTAATCCTAGTCTAGTCGTCCCCTTGACGCTAGATTCAATTCCATGGTTGTTGCCACTTATCCTTCACAAATATCCCCAACCAAGGGAAATCTTGAGTCTCACCACATATTGACTTCGTCCATGTATCTCCTCAGTCCCTGATCTTATCATGTGGATTTCATGAATCCCTTTGCTTCTTGGAGTCACGTCTCCCTTCCTATCGACATCAACATAGTTTCCAGAAGGGTGACAGTATCTTAACTCTCATTACCTTTACAATGAGGTGTCTCGGACGACACATAGAGAACCATCATTGATCTCTGTTGTCGTTGACCCCCATGAAATTTGACTTCAATACTTTATCATGTTGTGGTGGGTCTTACTTTGTGACTATTGCAGTTGATTTTTATATTTGCCGAAGATCTATTGAAATTGATATGTTATCAATGCTTGTGTATCATCGACACTTCTTACAGGTGTCCTCACCTCTTTTCAGAGTTTGTTCACCATCATAATTGTCCTCTACTATTATCAAAATGCCCTCGAGGGCACTGCAGTCGTCTACACCAACACACAACTTCAATTACTGTATTACACATTTTTGAGTTACATGACACGAGCATGGGGCATTCCTGCCTCGTTTGTACACAATTTTATTTCTTCACACCTTGCGAATGGTTTGGATCCTATCGGTTCCCCTCTCCCCCCAATGGTTCACTCTTGAAATTCCCCTCAACACTCTTTCTTACAACAGTACTCTCCATAGAAGAAACATTGATGTATTTCGGCTACACATATGCTCCTAACCTCACACATCAAGGGGCGTCTTTTATCACTGGAATTTCATCCACAAATGGTTGTAGGAATCCAGCATCTTCAAACACCCATTAGTTCATGCATGGCCCAGAAAATGCATTTCCAAAGGGCACAAAACTATACAATTGGTTAAAAAATTAGCATGCACTAAGGATACAAAGGCATCGCATGCACGTGCGACAGTCGAATAACGTCGAAAAAGAGCATATGTGCTCGATGCATGACTGTGGATGCAAAAATATGTGCACACCTCAGAACGACGCATTTATGATTTTGGTCGGCCTTCCACCCGCTTCTGGTTCATCTCCCAAGTCGATTTGACACTCAAATTTGAGATGAATCTAAGTGGGGGGCTGGTCAAAGACCTAAGGGTGCCCTAAAGAGCCCCTTGTTCACACTAAAGACTGGTTGAATAATGCCTCAAATATTTTCTATAAAAAGAGGCCATGGGTGCACTATATTTTCAAGGAATTCATTTGTATTTTTATGCTGCCTATATTCTCTTGGAGAATCCTCTTTTTTCATCAAGAGCATATAAGCACCATTTCATTTAGCCATTCACATCACCTCTTGAGTGGATGGGATTTGGATTTCTTCACTATTTCCTTTTAATTTGTTACTTGTAAGAACAACTCAGTCATTGGGGGTTCAAGAGCCCTCCCTTGGAGGAAGAGGGGACTCATAAGTATCCCTTTCTCTTTGGTGTTTTCCCACTAATACAACTTATCCATTGGTGGCATGCATGTTGTTTAATTTTTGTTCTATTTCCCTTATGCACTCTAGTTTAGTTTCTTTTATTGTTATTAGCATTAGTTCTTTGTTTATTTCTTATGCTTGATGTTTTTAACTCTTGCATTCACTGTTGTCTTTTCCAGCTAACCCAACTAAACTTGTAAGCGTCCTTATTTTTCTCATTTAGGTGATGAAAGGGACTCAACAAAATATATGTTATTCCTATGCATAGGAAGAATTTTTGGACTAACAAGTGGATGCAGGATCCTAGAAACAATTTTTTGCAGTTCCATCACTGTGATCCCAGGACATAGTACAGGAAAGGTTGGGGATCGTTTAAGAGAAAGAGAGGATTGAATCTTTGTTATAGTTGTAGAAGACCAATACATCTTTATAAGGAATGCCCTGGTACAGGTCCTATTTGTCTTTGTTGTAAAGTTGTTTGTCATGAGGTTTTGGACTGTCCTAGAATGATCGCTAAAGTTGAAAAGATGAATATGAGACAAGAAAACCATGAAGAAGGTCAAGAGATTAAGGATATGCTAGAACACCAGAAAGAATTAGAGACTATACTATTACAGATGAAAGAAACCATGAATGATCACAAAGACATCAGTTTACCAGAGACCTTAAAAGAGATGCAGTGCATAGAAACAAGAATAGGAGACTTTGACATAGATTGTGTATTGGATGCAAAAACACAGGTGAACATTATGCCATAAAGTACTTGGGAAATTTTGGGAAAACCTGCTATGATTCCTTCATTGGGAGGAATAGGATTGTTTAAAGGAAAGATGATAACCCTATGTGGAAGAATTTCTCATGTACCTATGAGTGCTCATGGAACATCGACATAAGAAGAATTCAAGGTCGTTAAGTTTGTTGAGAACAACGCTCCTTTTGCACTTTTCTTAGGAAGGAATTGGATTGAGAGAGATTAGATCCAAAGGAAAGAAGAAGAGGAAGCTATACAACAGAAAAATAAAGTATTTAGATTTCATGGCTAGGATAATAACGTGCTTAATAGAAGAACATGAGGATGAGTTGAAGCAACTGAGGGCTAGAGACCTGACTGTCAAAGTTGAAAGAATGGAATAAGGCTTAAATAACTTATCCATGCAGAAGAGAAGAGAACCTACTCTAGAAACAATAAGAGAAGAAGTATTTCCCTCGAACCCTGTGAAAGACCCCCAGCAGTGCGAAGTTACTATGCTAAAAGAAGATAAGAAAAAGAATGGAAAGAGGAATCCAGAGACGCAGATCACAGGAAAGAAAGCGAGAAAGCTCAGTAAGAAGAAAGAAAAGCTAGAAAAATTGCAGGAGATTCTAGAGAGGACTTCGCAAAAGGAAGGCTTGCAGAACTTGAACCTCGCCGGAATAGCAGAAAAGCACAGACTAGAACTTCGACTTGGTGAAATAATATGACTATTGGAGGCATCCTAGCCGTTAGAACGACACTCCAGAATGGCTAGAAACACAATTATTTCCAGAAATATCGCCATTGGACCTTTGGGACCGTTCCATAACAGATGGATTAAGGCATTCCTACCCATTGGAGGAATCCATTACGACGTTGTCTATTTAGTCTGTCGCATGTCTCACTGGGGACACTTTTGCAAACTGAGATATTCGAGCCCATAGAGAATTGATTTCTACTGTGTTGTGCATTTGAGACCTCGCCAACCACTTTGTTTACCTTGAGCGTCCATTCACATATCTGAGATATCTGATCTAGAGCATGCATGTCGGACGACCTTAGAGAAGTAGAGAAGTCTTTCGAGGAGATCCTAATAGACATTATGGCTAAGAAGGTCATGTCCGCAGGAGCACATGCCTCATCAACAAGAGGATTTCAAGCATCCCCATCGACTACACATCGATTTGGGCCATCTCGAACTGCGACAAAGAAAAGAAGTAAGCATTGTGATGACCTAGCAAATGTGAAGCTCATCCTGTCATTCTTGCCCATATATATCCCACCTCTGGCTGGCACGGTTATTCATGATAGCGTCCCGAGATATTTCGACTACACACTGATCATTGCGTACCTCCCAAAGGGGATACGTGCAGTTGGACCGCAGTTGGGACAGATTCTGATGCTCAATATCAATGATTTCAACTTAGGAGACCATAAGAATTATGGAATGCTCGCGCCACATAAGTACTTGACAAAGACAATGGGGAAGAAGCCAAAGATAGTCCCCCATCCATGGACCATAGACATCGCAAGATCAAAAATCCGTAATGTGATGAATATACCACACTTAGACAGACATCAGGAGGTTAACGCGTGTGTTAATCTCTTCATGTCTTGCTTCCATGGCGGGTACCTGTGGTTGATAGGTGCATCACTGTAGATATGACGTTGATCCACTGAATCACTGGATTGAGCATGCAGGGACCAGACCCTCGGGATTTTTACCCAAGGAAGGTTGTAGATCGCGTCCTGGTGCAGCGAATAAAGGATACCTATGGCAATGTAGAGAAAGGGAAGTGGGGCTACAAGGTAGGTCACAGGAAAAACGTGCAGTTCAGTAGCAGACCCATGCCATCCAGAGTAGAGTCATGGAAGTGACCCAGAGACTCCAGCCGGTATAGGATGAAGCCTGCACACTTTTTGAGGAGATCGAGGGACAAGGTGCACAGCTAGACCAAGTGGTCACCATATTGGAACACCGCTTGGAAAAACTTGTCACTAAGAAAGTTATTCAGGAGTTCACCGAGAAGGAGGCTCTGGCAAAGAATCAATTTGAGGCATCTAGAGCCAAACTCGAGGCCTTCGAGGCAGAATTGCCCAGATCAGAGTGACTCGGGATGAGTCACGGGTGAGTGTTGGGGTCTTGTTGGCCTTCGACCAAGTTTTGGAGAACCTTGGTCATGTTTGACCACTTTTGGGACTTCGACAGGCTGGTCGAAGACGGACCACCCAGGTGAAGCGGAGATTGTAGGATCTCGCCCCCTTTTACAGGATTTTTGGGTTTACGGTTTATGTAATGGGTATGGGATGTCGGCCCATGGGTTTACCCATGCTTAGGCCCCATTTGTAATGTATAAATAAGTATTTAGGCGATGTAAGTAAGAGTCATGTTCTTGAGACCTAATAGGTCGATGGCTTAGTGATAATGTTGGCTATGTGCAAGAAGATGTGTTAAGGCTTGCAGAGCTAAGTTCAAGTGTTGTGTAAGTGCTTTGTTGACAGATTGTGTAGAGGCTTGGTGCTTGGACCTAACTCGAGGAAGGACGATCTGGCGAGGTGCATGCAGAATTCATGTCCTATGTCGAGTTGGCTTTGTGGATTTGTGCATGTAAGAAGATTGGAAGAAGCTAATAAAAGAGGAGAATAGTTGATGGACGTAGCCCCACGTTGGGGGTGAACCACGTATATCCTGTGTTGTGGTTTCTTTGTGCGACGTGGTTGATATGTTATTGATATGATCTATTCTTAGTGTTATAATATTTATGTATGTTAGATGCATCTGATGTAGTATCTTAGTTCTTAACAATATGAATGAAGGTTAGATCTATTCTGATGTTATGTGCTGAATGGTTAGATGTGCTTAGACCTTGATGAATACTGTGTTGTTATGTAATTAGGGTTTTTACCTGCGATGTGAATAAGGGTCAAAGACTAATGAATGTTAATTGTTAAGTTCTCTGTTAAGTATTGTGATCACAAAGCTGTGTCCCAGTTAGGTTGTAGACACTTGAGTCCTACAACCCCCCCTTCCTCTACCTCGGGTGAGACTTCATCTGCAATGCAGGTGTTGCTGAAAGGGTCAATAGTTAGGGTTTTTTCGGTGCGTTGTTTAAGCGTTGAACCCTGGGTCTGCCCCTATGCAACCATATTCGTAGTCTATGGGTATGGAAAAGAAATGCACCCTAGGTAGTCTTATAATGAAATCCATAGAAATACTCTCCCACTTCTACTCTAGAATGGGTAGAGGATGAAGTAATCTAGTTGGGTGTGTCTTATTGGAATTGTTTTGCTGACAAGTCACACACTCTTGTATGTATCTCAACACATCATCCTTGAGACCCTTCCACGAGAATCTCTCCCTGATCTGCATGTACATCTTGAAGAACCCATGATGTTCGGTTATGGGTGAGTCATGACAGGCCTTGAGAACCTTTTCCTTCAAGGAATATTTTGAAACTAAGTAGATCTTATCCTTATAGAAGATGATTTTATCCAACACCCAGTATCTATCATCTGCCACATGCCCATCCATTACCTCACAAGAGAATATATTCTTGGAGTACTCTACTAGCAAGTGTGCCCTCCAATTTGTGCATATATCCATCATGAAACAAGATATTGGCCACCTGTATAAGGAATATTCTATGACATTCCTTTTACCTTCTCAATGTCAAATTCAAAGGCTTGGATCTTAGAGACCCATTTCTACTGCCTCTCACTGATGTCTTTTTGATCCAGGAAATACTTCAAGCTATTGTGATCTGTCTTCACCACAAATCTGCTTCCTAACAAATATTTTTTGAACTTCATCAATCCATGCATGATGGCTAGCATTTCCTTGTCATATATAGAATAGTTTCTCTCTAACTCATTGAGATTCCTTATCTCAAAAAAAATGGGGTGACCTCCCTGCATCAAAATTGCTCCAATTCCCACTCCCGATGCATCGCACTCTAGAACAAAAGGCTGTGAAAAAATGGGAAGGGATAGAATGGGGCATGCACTCATAAACTCCTTCATTCTCTCGAAAGTGCGCTCTGATTCCTTGGTCCACTGAAAATCACCCTTCTTTTTTAGATTGGTGAGTGGTGCTCCCAACTATGAAAACCCCTTTATGAACCGCCTATAGTAACTGCACAACCCAAAGAATCCCTTCAGCTCTGTGATGTTCTTGGGTGTTGACCAATCTAGAATGGACCTGATCTTCTCCTGATGTACCTTCACTCCATGTTCATTGATGATGTTCCCCAAGTACAAGAGTTCTCTCATACCAAACTCGCACTTGGATTCCTTGGCATATAATGACTCAACCTGCATAATGCTCAGGACCTCCTCCAAGCATGCCAAATGTTCAACCCAATTCTTGTTGTATATTAGTATGTCTTCAAAGAATACCAAAAGGTTCTTCCACAAATTCCCTCTAAAAATGTGATTCATACAAGAGTGGAATGTGGCTAGTGCATTGGTCAACCCAAAAGGCATGACCAAGAACTCAAAATGCCCAAAATAAAATTTTGGAAATTTGTCTTCTCTATGTCCTTCTCTCTGATGTTGATCTGATGATAACATGAGCATAGATATATTTTGGTGAAGAAAACTACCCCATGTAGCTCGTCCATCAACTTGTCTATGCACATAATGGGGTACCTATTCTTGATCGTCTTCTTATTAAGGGCCCAATAATATATGCACATCCTCGATGTGCCATCCTTCTTCAGTACCAA
Organism: Picea engelmannii; assembly: GCA_009831015.1. Lineage (NCBI taxonomy): Eukaryota > Viridiplantae > Streptophyta > Pinopsida > Pinales > Pinaceae > Picea > Picea engelmannii. The sequence continues at coordinate 58,927 of ML786669.1, forward strand.
TACAACTGAATAAGTGAAAGCACTCGTGTTGTAGTTACCTAGATTGACCTCTAGGTATGGAACCATATCCAAGCATGTCATGGTATGCCCACTTTCCATGTCTATTGTAAACCCCTCAAAATCCTCAGTGTATAACCCCCTTCGAGCTACTAAGGTTGCATCTATGAAGTTATGGGTTGCCCCACTGTCTACTAGTGTTGTGATGTGTTATTCCTATATGATCCCTTTGGATCTGATAGTTTTATACATGGGTACTCCGGAGAAGGTTTCTATAGTACCCCCTTTCACAATTATTCGAGGTTTTGTCTCTTTCCTCAATGGTGGTTCTACCCGTGGCTGGGGTTTCTTTGGAGGTTTCTTCGGCTCCTGTGCATGCTCCTCCTCTGAGTCATCACCTGCTACTGATATGATCTCCTCCTCCTCCTCATTATCTGACTCCACCTCAATGTAGTGGATATGTCCCTTTCCCATGCATCTATGGCCTAGGACCCACAGATCTCTGCAAGTGAAGCAAAGATTCTTTCTCATCAACTCCCTCATGGTCTCATCATCCAATTTATCTTTTCCTTTCCAATCCCTTTGAGGATTCCTCTGATCCTTGTCTCTCTGTGGTATAAAGAGTTTGGGGAATATTTTGGGCTTCTTCACTGAGTCCCCCATGTTCCTAGTGTGAAAACTATCCTCCTATAGTGTGTGAGGCTTGAAGGCCTTTACCTATCCCCTCAACGGCTCTATCAATGCCTTGGTGAATAACATCACCAAACTATGCTCAGATATGTCAGAGACTGCAATTTCCTTCCATTGGAACTCTATGATGAATTCTTTGACTGAAATGGTTTTCCTCAGTTGTGTCAAGTCTCTGAACTACAGTTTTGGGTCCCTCTCGTCAAACCTCTCCATCAACCACTCTGTGAACTCCAAATAACATGTGATGCGGCTGTGACCCAAGGTCACCAACCCGTGATACCACCACTCATGGGCATCCCCCTCTAAGTGTAAGGTAGAGAAGTTGATAGCATCAGACTCCATCATCAGGTTAAGCTTGAAATATGTATCAATATTATTCACACATGCTTGAGCTGAACATCAAGATGAACCATCGAAAGTAGGAATATTCAATTTCCCCACCTTCTTGATAAAGTCCATGTTCTGGGTCTGCATATTACCTCTTTGTGTCTCCCTAGGCATGTTTCGATATCAGATTGAACAATAGTCTATAAATATCATGTCATCATGGAACTCCGGCCCCAATGCCAAGTAGTCTCATATATACTCTACTAAGGCTATTGCGGCCCTGTTTTCCCCTGTCCTGGTTGTTCCATTGGTTGTCCATGTTTCCCCATCTATTGTCCCCCCTAGAAATGAGGATATAAAGGTCAAATAATCCTCCCTAATGATGTATAGGTATGAAAAAGTGATTGATGCCCACTCGCTCCACCGTGGAACCCACTGGAACCAGTAGATCCACCTCCCCGGTGTCCCCCGGAACCACTTGCTCCACCTACAACATTTGCATGAATTGTGCCCACATTGTTTTGGATAATTTGTGTATTGATGGCCATCTATGATATGGTGTTGTTGTCCCTTGACCAAGTTTTGAGGATCCTTGGTCAGGTTTGACCTATTTTGGGACTTTGACAGGCTCTCGAAGGTAGAGCGCAAGTCGAAGCAGAGATAGCGAGATCTCAGCCCCGTTTTAGGGAACTTTTGGGTTTTGGTCTTATGTAACGGGTATGGGGATGTTTGCCCATGGGTTTACCCATGTTTTGGCCCTTTTTTAATGTATAAATAGATGTCTAGGCGATGTAAGAAAGAGACTAAGGCCTAGAAGAGACAAGTTGTAAGTTGTGCTAAGTGCAAGTGATAGTTGTAAATGCTTTGTGCATATTGTGTGAGTCTTGCAAGGCTAAGTGCAAGTGACTGTAAGAGACTATGTAAAGGCTTTGTGTTGTACGCTAGCTCAATGAAGGAGGGTCTGGAGAGGTGCGCGTAGATCTCCTGTCATCTGCGGAGTAGGATTTTGATGCTATGTGCCTGTAAGAAGCTTGACCGAAGATAATAAAGAAGAGAAGAGTTGGTGGACGTAGCCCCAGGCTGGGGGTGAACCACATATATCTTGTGTTGTGGTTTCTTTGTGAATTATGGTTGTTATATTGTTTATATGATTCATGCTTAGTGTAATGGTGAATGCTTATATGAATATGTGCCTAATGATGTGAATAAGATGCTAGATCTGATCTGTATTGATATGATTAGTGCTTGAATGTGTTAAATATTCTTGAATATTGCACTGCGTTGTAATTAGGGTTTACTGCGCTATAGACAAAGGTTGAATAATAATGAACTATAACTACTAAGTGTTATGTTAAGGTGTTACAATCACAAATCTATGTCCTAGCTAAGGTTGAAGACACTGGAGTCCTACAACCACCCCTGCCTCTACCTTGGGTGAGACTTCATCTGCTTCGCAGGTGTTGCCGAAAGGGCCGGTAGTTAGGGTTTTGTTGGTGTGTTTTTTAAGCGTTGAACCCTGGGTCTTCCCCTATGCCAAAAAATGGTTCTATTGCCGGGACCTGAAATTGTGATTGCTGGGAACTGAGGAAAAGAAAGAAATCTATGTGCGTAGATCTGTTGCTTTAGTGAATAGTATTTTACTTGACTACAAAATTATGTTCTAAGAAAGGAGGTAGATCTGAAGAAAAGAGGTAAGATCAGTGAAACTTTTTTATTGAAGAGGTAAGATCTGAAAGCTTTGTGCTTTGATAAAGGTAAGATAAGTGGAAACTTTTGTTTCGAAAGTATGGATCTAGGTATGTTTGATAAAAAAATTCCTAGTCTAAAAACTAGGTCACAGTTAGAAGAAAGAAGAATTGATATGAATAGATATGATAGAAATAATGAAAGATATGTTATTCCTATGCATATAAATAATGTTTGGACTAACAAATGGATGCAGGATCCTAGGAAGAATTCTCTGCAAGTTAGTTACTATGATCCTAGTGCGCAATACAAGAAAGGTTGGGGATCATTTAAGAGAAAGAGAGGATTAACCCTTTGTTACAGTTGTAGAAGGCCAAGCCATCTTGCTAAGGATTTCCCTAATAGAATACCTAGTTGTCTTTGTTGTAAAGATATGGACCATGAAGTTCTAGATTTCCCTAGAATGATTGCTAAGGTTGAAAGAATGAATATGAGACAAGAAAACCCTGAGAAAGGCCAAGAAACTGAGACCATGGCAGAACCCCAGAAAGAATCAGAGATTGTATTGTCAAAAATAAAAGAAACCCTGAATGATCATAGAAATATCAACTTATCAGAGATATTCAAATAAAAAGAGTTCATAGAAACAAGAATAGGAGATTTCGACATTGACTGTGTTCTAAATGAGGAAACAAAGGTGAATATCATGACAGAAAGAACCTGGGAAATTTTAGGAAAGCCTGTTATGATTCGTTCATTAGGAGGAATATGACTATTTAGAGGAAAGCTAATAACCCTATGTGGAATACTTACCCGAATATCTATGAGTGCCAATAGAACTTCGATAGAGGAAGAATTTGAGGTTATTAAATTTGTTGAGAACATGGCCCCATTTGCTTTATTGCTAGGAAAACCCTGGATTGAGAAAGATCAGATCCAAAGAAAAGAAGAAGAAGACCTAGAACATAAAAAACAAGAATTAAAAGATTCCATGACTAGGACAATCACACACTTGATAGCAGAACAAGAGAACTAGTCCAAGATGCTAAAGACCAGGGATCTGGATGACAAAGCTGAAAGAACACAAAAAGTCTTGAAGAACCCGTCCACACAGGAAAGCAAAGAACCTACCCTAGACAGAGAAAAATTATTACATTCAAACCCTACGAAATACCATCAGCGACGCAAAGTTACTATGCCAAGAAAAGATAAGAATCAGAATGGGAAGAGGAACCCAGTAACACATATCACAGGGAAGAAGGCTAGAAATCTCAACAAGAAGAAAGCAAAGTTGGAGAAATTACAGGAAGGTCCAGAGAAGACTTCACAAAAGGAAGGTCCCTAGAATTCAAACTTCGTTAGAATATCGAAGCAACTTAGATTGGCACATCGCCACGGTGGAGCGATATGACCATTGGAGTCATTATGACCATTAGACCGACGCTCCTGAACGGTTAGAACAACAATTATGACTAGAAATCTTGCCATCGTACTATTGGGACCATGTTGTAACGGACATAGCTGCATTGATGAAGGCTTCTTGTCCGTTGGAGAGATCTATCACCTCACTGTCTACTTAGTCTATTGACTGTTACACCAAGAAAAAATTCTCGAATTATATCTGAGCCAACAAAAGAACTCATTTCTACCATGTTGTGTTTACTGATCTTTCAACACATGTTTTATTACATTAAGAATTCATTCATCGACCTGAGTTATCCGATCATGAGTGTGCATGTCGGGAAAAATCAGCGCCATAGAGAAGTCGGTTGAAGAAGTTCTAATCGATATGATGGCCGAAAAAGTAATGTCTATAGGAATTCAAGCTTCATCGACATGAGGAGACCAAGCCTCCCCGTCAACTGCTCATGGATCTGGACCATCCCAATATGCAGCCGAGATGACTTGGTGACCGTGAATTTACTCCTGACTATCTTTCTCGACTACATCCCACCTTTGGCCAATGTGGTGAGTCGTGAAAGTGTCCCAAGGGACTTCGATTATACTCTGGTTACTGCGTACCTCCCGAAGGGGATACGTGCAGTTCGACCGCAGCTAGATAAGATCATGGCATTAAAATTCAGCGACTTCAACCTAGGGGATCATAGGAACTACAACATTCTTTCTCCTCACAGTTATTTGACTAGGACGAAGGGGAAGAAGTTGAGGATAATCCCCCAACCATGAACTATGGACCTCGTGCAGTCCATTGTCATGAACGTAATGAAGATACCACATTTTGGAAGGCACCGGGAGGTTAATGCGTGTGTTAATATCCTTCTATCGTGCTTCCATGGTGGCTATATGTGGCTAGATAGACGCATCATCGTCAATCCGGTGTTGATCCATAGGATCACCGGATTGAGCATGCAGGGACCCGACCTACAAGATTTCTACCCAGGGAAGGCTGCAAATTGCACCTTGGCACAGAGGATTAAATATACCTATGGCGATGTAGAAAAGGGGACACGAGGATACAAGGTATCTTCCATCAAGAATGATGCAGTGCGCCTGGCTTTCCAGCTGATCGCAGGAGAGCTAGTGAGAAAGAACAGACCCACGCAGGTCACATGGTTCGTTTTTGACCTCGCTGGAAAATCCATGGAAGGACTATAGATGAACTGAGCAAAGTACTTAGTCAACTAGTTAGAATTGGATTGCCACAAATCTCAGGATCGGGGATATGAGTTCCATTTTAGCTGGCTGATGATCCTCATCGCGTTTACTGCTTGGGAGATGATGGAAGGTACGACCTTCCATGACATTGAGCCATTTGAGCCGCTCGCTGTGAATTTCACTACACCCTGGTATTTGAGTGATATGGGGAAACAATGGCATTCGAACGTTGTATTCCATACCTACTATCTTTAGTTAAAGAGGGATATTGGGGTTGTCCCCCATATGATGTCGAACACCCTACACCGGTTCAGGCCCCTTATGAAGTTCTGCACAGATCGACACTTTATTTATATCACTATGCACGCAAACGAGAGTAAAGAAGAGATTCAATCATACTATAATATCACAGAGGAAGACCTAGAAGAAATAACTAAAGACTAGCCTACAGAGCTAATTATCCCTACTGACCCTGCAGAGTTGTGTGACCCGGAACTAATCAGTAGCCCAAAGGCCACTTGCGAAGAGAATGACACACCTAGATCTATTAGAAGGAAAAAGACCAAAGAGGTCCAACAACTTAGCAGTGCATCAGAAGAAACTTCTTCAGAATCACCTGGACGAGGAGGTGATGACGAAGTAGATAAAGAAGAGACCAATGGAAAAGAAGATCAACAAAAGCAAGGTGAAGTAACACCGCCTAGGGATCCTGTTGATGAGTTTGATCCCTCTAAGAAAAGGAAGGTTTCCCCCAAGAAACCTACTTCCCGAAAGAAGTCCAAATCTACTAAGACTAAGCTGCAGACTATACTCACACTCGATGACTTCGACTTCATCATCGCAATCGTATCTGATCCCTCACAGAACCTCTTGCAGAATACTGAAGATAAGCAAGCAGCCATGTATGATAGAATCGAGACAGATTTCAGAGGGGTACAACAAACCCTTCACTCCATCCGCACAATTTCCACTGTGCCCTCACCATCAGAAGAACTAGAGTTGGGAGATGAGCCTACCCAACTCTGAAGAATAGTTGACGCAACCGAATCTCACCTTCGTCACGCACAAGAAGAAAAATAACATGCCACAGTGACCCTGAAGCAAGCACACGAGGAAGTAGTAGAGAAAATCTGAGTTTCGCAACAGGAGAAGGATGACCTCCAAACAAAGTTCGAAGAGGAGAAAGCACAGATCCAACAAGAGAAATAACAGTTGCTCGCGGATCATATTGGAGTAAAAGAAGCAGTCAACAGAGCACTTCACTCTGTGACAAGGTTAGAGAAAAAAGTGGAAGAACCAGTGGAACATCAAGTAGTGCAGCTTGTTGAAGCCATCCAGTATCTTAAACAGATAATACCACACCTAGAGCTACAAAAAATGCCAAGCACTCCATAGGACATGCGAGACCAAAGGGAAGCCACTGCCCGGAGCGCAGTTGAGAGAATTAAAGCATTAGCTTTGGAATGTAAAGAGCTAAGTGATTGCAGCACATAGAGTTATGAGTGACTTACTGAGGACCCTAAACTGAAGACACTGGAGTCATAACTCCAGGAAGCAAAGTAGAAAGCAACGACATTACAGGTATAGCTGAAGCTCCTGTCAGCGCTTGAGAGAATGAAATGATCCTAGGAAAAATTCACTGCTCAACAACAGGTCCACACCATATAGAGAAAAGTCATGGAAGTGACTCAAAGGCTCCAACCAGTCTAGGATGAAGCTTTCCAACTATTTGAGGAGATTGAAGGCTAAGGAGAAGAACTGGAACAAATAGTCACTCCAATAGAACAATGCTTAGAGGGACCTGTCAATGAAGCAGCTATCCAAGAGTTCGTCGAGCAGGAGGCCTTGGTGTAGCAACAGGTCAAAGCAACTTGAGCCAAGCTTGAGGATTTTGAGGCAGAGCTACCCAGACCAAAGTGACTCGGGATGAGTCACAGGTAAGTGTTGGGGGCATGTTGGCCCTTGACCCAGTCTTGAGGATCCTTGGTCAAGTTTGACATATTTTGGGACTTCAACAGGCTGTCGAAGGCAGAGCGCAAGTCAAAGCGGAGATCGCAATATGTCGGCCCCTTTTTAGGGAACTTTTGGGTTTTGGGATTATGTAACGGGTATGGGGATGTCGTCCCATGGGTTTACCCATGTTTTGGCCCATGGGTTTACCCATGTTTCTTACCCATGTCTAGGCGATGTAAGAAAGACCGAGGCCTGGAAGATCCAAGTTGTAAGTTGTGTTAAGTGCAAGTGATACTTGAAAATGCTTTGTGCATACTGTGTGAGGCTTGCAAGGCCAAGTGCAAGTGACTGTAAGAGACTGTGTAAAGGCTTTGTGTTGTACCCTAGCTCAGGGAAGGAAGTTTTGGAGAGGTGTGCGTAGATATCTTGTCATCTGTAGAGTAGGATTTTGATGCTATGTGCCTATAAGAAGCTTGACCGAAGATAATAAATAAGAGAAGAGTTGGTGGACGTAGCCCCAGGTTGGGGGTGAACCACGTATATCTTGTGTTGTGGTTGCTTGGTGCATTATGGTTGTTATATTGTTTATATGATTCGTGCTTAGTGTAATGGTGAATGCTTAGATGAATATGATAGCTTAGTTCCTAATGATGTGAATAATATGCTAGATCTGATCTGTGTTGATCTTCTTAGTACTTGAATGTGTTGAATCTTGTTGAATACTGCATTGTGGTATAATTAGGGTTTATCTACGTTGTAGACAAAGGTTGAATACTAATGAACTATAACTGCTAAGTTATCTGTTAAGGTGTTACAATCACAGATCTGTGTCCCAGCTAAGGTTGCAGACACTAGATTCCTACAACCACCCCTGCCTCTACCTCAGGTGAGACTTCATCTTCTTAACAGGTGTTGCCGAAAGGGCCGATAGTTAGGGTTTTGTTGGTGCGATGTTGAAGCGTTGAACCTCGGGTCAGCCCTTGTGCCAATAGGTGTTCATCATATCTCATTTCCCTCTGGAAATATCATTTAATATGGCCTAGATATTTTCAAGCGACGTATCAGGGCCTTCCCCTTTCCCTCTGGTGTCTCATGCTTGTTGCCCATAGTATTTTCTAATTCAGACTTTGTCTCAGAACTGATATGATCCATGTCTCTATCCTCTACCTCTAGCTCTGTATATGACTAAGTATGGAAGGGAGTGTAGTCCCTCTTGTTCATATTGTGACCCCTATGGTACTGAATGTACTCATCCTTGATGTGACCTCGACCCTCTCGGTATGCTTCACCTATTCCTAGAATCATGGGATCATGAGCTATGCTTCTTCACAGGCTAGGAGGAAGAAGGCTCTGATACCACTAAAATATCCCAAATCCCTCGAATCTGGATATTTACTAGTATGTTAGTGATTTTTTTGCATATCTGATACTATGGGGGTTTTTGGATGCGTTTTAAAGGTTTCTGATTGTGTTTTGTGGTGTTTATGTGTTTATATAATGCATGCAATTGTTTTGGAATCAAGAGAAACTCAAAAGCTTCTATTACATAAAATGACAGGAATTACAATATAGCATGCGGAAAAATATAAGAAATAACCTCAGATAGACCTCGTAGAGAATGATATGAGTTGGAATACAATGCAACTCACTAAAGAAAATACTCGGAATAATAGATATAGGTGGATCTGTGGTCAACACTGAAAATCCACTGCATGTGTGACTATATCTTCTGCATGCAACCCAAAATACCCATGGAAATTGTTGTTGGACACTAGAAAACTCACCTTGGGGGCTATACTCGTCTGATTGACTTGAAAACTATCTCAGAATGGTTTCCATGCTACCTAGGAGCCTTTTCCTGACTATCGGTCTGAAGATCTGGCCACTACCGGTCTATATGAATCTTGACTATACTCCCTTGGGGTTTGTACACCTCTGTAACCCTTTATCATGCCTAGATGATCTGACCGTTGGAATCAGACTCTGTCTATATCAACAAGTGTTCCCTATTCCCCTTTGTAATGGGTTGGAAGGGAATCGTCAAATATGGTCTGGTTATCCCTTTAGAACCCTGATTGAGTATCCTCAAGAGTTGCACACTTCTTGTCTGGAAATTACACTTTGGGATATTCCTCCATCAGAATAGAATTATACTAGTCTAAAAATATGCACCTTGGTTCCCTCTCCAATGGGTTGGAAGAAATCGAATGGATCTTCCCTAGATGGGTTTGGCTACCTCCATAAGTCTCCTAAAACCCTCACGCCCTCACCTGTTGAATGCGCAATGGCTAAACTGGATCTATGTGTTGTTTTTGAATAACAATGAAGAACCTGGATGGTCCTTCCAATGGATAGGGTGTGTCTCTCAACACCGAAACCAATCTTTGGTGGTGTCTTCCTCTAGAAACCACAAAACAACTGAGGTCGACTTTCTCTCCTTTGGAACCTGTTTCTCAAATCAATAATCATCAATAAGGAGGATATTGTTCCTTGAGCCCTAGGTTATCTTTCCTCATTGACATGTCCTCTTTCACCCACTACAAATTGTTGTTATAATAAAACTAACCTACAACCATTAGGGCTTCAAAAATCTAACCCTCTAGCCCTAGACAACTCCTGAACTAACCCTAGAAAATAGCTATAACTTTTCCCTAACAAACTACTAACCCTAGCACACTTTTTGGGCTAGTTTGAGGTGATTTTCATTGGCTGAATTTTATGCTATAAGGCTTGGTTTTATATATCCATAAGGTTGATAAATATCACTATAGTAATATTTTTGTCAAAACCTTTCTTTTATGCTAAATCCTTGTTCTTTTGTTCTTGAGTTAAACTAGTCTTTACAAGCTTGTATCTTGCTTATTCAACTAGACTTTTAGCACTTATTTTGAATCCCTTATTATATTTTATATGTTGATATATATATCATTGATTGTTGCTTCAACTAGGGACAACAAGATTAAATTTATCTTCCACCTAACATATTGCATTGTGTACTTGTTTTTCCTTGTGTCTCGGGCATGTATTTTCTCTTGGCAGGTCACTCAGAGCATTGACAGCCCTAAGACTTTCCCAAGACTCATTACCAAGTTCCCTTTACCATATAGAATTTACCTTTAGGGGCACCCATCCATACATCTCATTTTCTATCTCAATCCCCCCTAGGGTCACCGATATTACCCCCTTTAGGTGAATACCTCACCTCTAAATTGACGGGAACACCTACCTAAGGTGACAATGGGTAGGTTCTATCTAAGTTGTCGCCTTTTTGGTGGTTGGGTCGGGCTTTTACCAAACTACAACTTGTGTGATAACATGTCTTACATGCGCTAAATATCAGTGTTGAGCGGTGCAAAATTGGTGGTGTGCATGAAATATTGGTGCGCGACACGTGAAGTAAATATTAGTGTTGCGTAGTGCAAAATTGGTGGTGCATAAAGAATATTGGTGCGTGGTGCATGCACTAAATATTGGTGTTGTGCATTGCAAAATCGGTGGTGCATGCATAATATTGGTGCACAGTGTGTGCGCTGAAAATTGGCACTGGGTGATGCAAAATTAGTGGTGCTTAGTGCGTGAAATAAATATTAGAGTTGCACATTGTTGAATTAGTGGTGCACAATGTGTGCATTGAATATTGGCACTTCACGGTGCAAAATCGGTGGTGAACACGAAATATTGGTGTGTGTTATGCACATTGAATATTGGTGTTGCATAGTGCGGAACTTGTCATGTGCACGAAATATTGGTCTGCACTATGTACGCTAAATATTGGCATTGTGCATTATGGAACTTGTGTGCAATGAATATTGGTGCATGGTACAAAAGTTGGGAGCACTAGCTATTAGTGCACAATGTAAAGGTTGTGCACATTGAACATTGGTGTGCAGTACATGCACTAAATATTGGCACTATGTGTGTAGAAATTGCATGTCTTGAATATTGATGCTTAATACAGAAGAGAAGGAGGAAAATGAAGGAAAAATTGTTGATGATAGGAATAGGTCAAATTGGTTAATTATTACAACAGTAAACCAATGATTTTCCGTAAAAGTTAGTTTTCGAAGGTCTTCAACTTGCAGAGCGATTTTGAGGGCCTAAACGACATTTTTGGGTAGTCAAAAGTCACGAGCATTGGTTTTACATTTGGCACTACGCGATGCAAAACTCAAATAGATACTTCCAATGGGAAATTTCGAGTGCAAAACAAAGCTTGTATGAAAAAATTACAACTAAAATGATTAAGGGTATAATTTTGGCACCAATTTACTTATAGAGGGCATAACTCCTTGCTCGAAAGTCTGTTTGGGACACATGAGTAGTATATAGAAATATTATAAAAGATAGAAGTCATCCGTGAAACCAATTTTGGAATCTGGATACATTAAAATGCGAGAGAAGAAAAATAAGACACTTGTAGCAAATGGGGATAAAATGGGAAAATAGTATAAACTTTCTTTGACCATAAATTTTAGCTCGGAGCTAAGATTTGAGAAAACAAATAGTTGTTGGACAGGTATTATGGAAGAGAATCCATCTATCCACCCAAAATTTTCAATTGGGCATTGAAATTTTCTCAAAAAGTAATAAAGCAATTTTGCAGCGGTGAAAACAAAGCAATGAGTGGAAATTACAGCTTGTGAATGTTGTAACTGTTTTATCATAACTAAGAATGAGGCATGAATACAATCGGTGGAGAGTTATTTCAGATATGAATGTGTCTAAGGAATCATATTTTGACTTAGTGCATTGTGTCCATCATAAATTGAGATGAATAATAACATGTAATCTAATTAATGAAATGTTTTATAACATGCATGTGCTAACACTAATTATTACATGAACATTTCGTGTAGAATCAAAAGTATAGGAAAATAACTTTGGTTCTTATATGAGGATTGGTGATCCAAAAAAGATCCAGAGAAGGCTAAGAACAACTCAGAACTCACAGAGGCAACACAAGATGCTCAAAATGGCTTCAGTAGAAAGAGAAAAGGGAAAAAAATTCAAAGTTCCCAAAACTCAGTGAAAATTACATGATCGTGAAGAGCTCGTCGCAATATTTCTAACAGCACAAACGGCTCATCAAACAGAGTTACGGATTGAAATATATTTGCGGTCAAAGTTTGGTCAACCTAGCCCAGTCAACAGGGGATGAGTCAACATCCGTACTGCTAATGTCATCATCTGTACAACACACATGGCAGGAATAGAAAGGTGACACGTGGCATGTTGATGTCAACATGGTGACATGGCAACACCAGAGGCTGCTACATGTGACCCGGTTTTGGTGTTTTGGACCGATCCGTGGACTAATCGGATCGTGCCACGTGGTAGTCTGTACAATATGTACGATTGACGTGGCATGTTGACTTGGTAGGTGGCGTGGACCAGTGAGAGGCTGCCACATGGCCTAATCAGAGGCTGCCACGGGGCAGGCGGGAAATTCCCAAGGACAACCCGTGAGCAAAAATTTGGAAAACAATGGTTTGGCAGGTCCGCCAATTCTGGCGGACCATGCCAAACCTAGCCACAGTTTTAAATCATTGGATATGGTTCTAAAGCCACCGCTAAACTAGAAAAATGGTCATGTTATATATATATATATATATATATATATATATATATATATATACAATGTAACAAATACCAAGCCCAAAAGGGGAGGTCACGGGGTTTGACCCTGGAACCTCCTCCCACACTAGCACCTTTAAAAATCCACCCTAACCAACATGCCACGGGCCACTACATTGTAACCAATGCCTTCAACAATTATTAAATGATGCATTTTCCCAGCCACCAAGGGAGCTGCGCGTATCGTACAAACTTTTGGGCACACATTTCTATGCAAGTATAGTCATTAATGTAGGTTGCAGAAGGCACTGAAACTGAGAAAAAATTATTCTTGGGCCTAGGAGTGCCAGAGTCAGATCGAGGCATGGAGACAATCATTTTTGAGTAATATGACACCACAAATGTAGTGGTGTTGTCTATTTTCTGATCTGAGCATTATTTCGGCAACTTGATTTCAAAATGAGGTATACTTATGTATTTTCCCAAATTCTCTTATTGAGTTAATGAAAGAGCCTACCCATTTGAGAGAAAGACCCAGAGAGGTAGTCTACCAAGGACAAACTCAGTTATCAAGTTTTTGTGTTTAGATCTGATGCTTATGTCTCTTAATTTTTAGCTTTTCCTTCTTTAATGGTGCACTTTAATTTATGCTCATTTAATGCAATTCTTTATAAGTCACGATGAAAAGATCCGAGATCATGTTGTTATCAGAGAAGTCGTCTTTGACTTGAATTGTTGATTTTGAATGCTTACTAGGGCCAAGCAAAAGCAGGGTGAAGGAACTCTTAATAATTTCAATCCCGAAGTTGGTCGTCCATCCTAAAGGAATAAAATGGCAGAAGAGGACAAGCGTGATGAACAGAAGAAAAACTTTCACATGGTCATTTATCGCATGTCAGAAATGGTTCAATGAATGTATGGATACTACGAGAAGAGGATGAAGAAGAAAGGGAAGAAAAATGAAGCACATGCATATGATGATGCTTCAGTAAACCAAGGGGCTAGAGGATATCCTCCTGAGCCTTTGTCTTCACCTTCGAGTTGTAGTTCTTCTTCCTCTGAGCATTCTCATCATTCTATCCATAAAGCCTCTTTGAAGAAACCATTATTAAATCTTGATGTAAAATTTTCTTTACCTATGTTTAATGGAGATGCTAATCCTGAAAAGCTAGATAATTGGTCTGAAAGGTTGAAGTGTATTGTCGTGTCCAGCATATTAATGAAGAAGAAGTTAAAGTGCAACTGGATTCTCTTTGGTTGGAAGGCACCGCTATCGTATGGTGGGAGAGCAAGCTTCAGGACAAAAGTAAGTGTGGTAATCTTCTTTCCTCATGGTCGGAATTTAAATCAGTGATAAGGAAGCAATTTTATCCATTAAGGTATTTACATAAAGCAATGATGGAATGGAAAACTTTAAGGCAAAGTAAAGGTCAAACTGTACAAAGTTTCACAAAAGAATTTAGGAAGAAAGCTCTTGCATTGAATATTCCTTTGGATTCTTATGAAACTTTAATGAAGTATATTGGCACACATCACATTTATATTCGTCATACTTTTCTCTTGTTTAACCCCAATAGTTTTGACGAAGTTTGTGTGCAATCCACTCACCTTGAGAACAGGGGGAAGCATGTTCAAGAAGATCCCACGAAGAAACCTTTCAATATCCCAAATAAAATTTTTAAGAAGCTTAAAAGGAAGGACAAGAATATTTCCACATTAACGAGAGAAGGAGGAAATCCATCTTGCACTCATTGCAATAAAAGTGGTCACAATGAAGAACACTATTGGAAACTGCATCCATAAAAGAAACCAAAACAGTTTGATGAAAAGGGAAAGACAAAAATCGTTGCTACAGTGCAACATGATCTTAGTTCTGATTTAGGAGATGAAGGAAACATCACAGCGGTTGGAGTACAAGGTAAATATTCCCTTCATTCTAGTTCAAGTTCCATTAATGAATCTCATGTTGATGAACGAAAGAGGAATGAATTATTTCACATAAGAGTTGTATCTAAACACACTAAGATAGATACATTATTTGATCCGTGTTCCGAAGTAAACCTAATATCTGAAGCACTTTTCAAGAAGATGGGTCTTGAAACAAAACCACATCTGAAGCCTTATCCTCTTGGTTGGGTATGTGATAAAGAAAAACTTAATGTCACCAAACAATGTAGGGTCAAATTTTCTATTGCTTCAAAGTTGATTGATGAAGTGGATTTGGATGTTGTACCACTTGATATATGTGGCATAGTGTTGGGAAGTCCTTATCTTTGTGATAGAAAAGAAGTCTTCTTTCTTCATGAGAACAAATACTTACTTAATAAAGGGGGAGTGGAATATATTGTTAGAGCTCACAACATGAGGGTAAATACAACACTTGTTAGTGCAGGGAAAATGAAGAGACTCATAAACATTAATAAGAGATATGTACTCATGGTCGTAAGAGAGAAAGATGTCAGGACATCTGACGCTTTCCAAGGATGTGATCCATCTCATAAAAATAAATTAATTGACATTGTTTCTAAGTATGATGATATTTTTCAGAAACCAGATGGATTACCTCCTAAGAGGGAAATCCAACATGAGATACATCTTCAACAAGATTCTCTTCTTCCTAATGTGAGCATGTACAGGATCTTAGTTGTGGAGATGAAAGAGATCAAGAAGCAGGTATAGGGATTGTTGAATCAATGGGTCATCAGGCCCAGTTCATTTCCTTGTGGTTCTCTTATCATGATGGTGCTAAAGAAGGATGGCACATGGAAAATGTGTGTCGATTACCGGGCCTTAAATAATAATCACAGTGAAAAATCGATACCCTCTTCCTCGTATAGATGATTTACTTGATCAATTGAAGAATGTTGTTTATTTCACTAAGTTGGATTTGCATAGTGGATATCATCAAATCAGGATCGCAGAACAAGATGCATTGTTTGAGTGGTTAGTTATGCCATTTGGGCTTTGTAATGCTCCGACAACTTTCATGTGTGTGATGGATGATGTATTCAGTCCTTTCCTATATGAATTTGTGATTGTATATTTGGACGACATTTTTATTTTTAGCGGGACTTGGGATGAACATGTGAGGCACGTAAAGAAAGTATTGGATACTTTGCAAAGGGAAAATATTTATGTAAAATTGTCTAAATGTGAATTTGGCAAGATTGCACTTGTGTACTTAGCTCATATTGTAGGAGGAGGACAATTAAAAATTGATCCTTCCAAAATTGATGTAATTGTAAATTGGCTTGAGCCAAAAATTGTAACCGAAGTTCGAAGCTTCTTAGGTGCAGTCCAGTATTGGAGGAGGTTAATTTCCAAATTCTCCTTTATAGCAGCTCCTTTTCATGTCTTAACCAGTGTGAAGAACACTTTTTAGTGGGAATGAAAGAAAAAAAAATATTTCGACACTTTGAAGGAGAAGATCAATACCGCACCGGTATTAGCACTGTCGAATCTTCAATAGCCTTTTGAGATAGAGACAGATGCCAACGGATATGCCATGGATGCAGTATTGATGCAATATCATATGCCTATATGTTACCACTCTGAAACTTTTAACCAAGATGTTGTTAACTATCCTACATATGATAAAGAGTTATATGCATTAGTTCAAAGTGTAAAGAAATGGAATAACTACCTGTTAGGGAAGGAAACAATCATACATAAAGATCACCAACCCTTACAGTATCTCCAAGCACGGACCAAATTGCAACAATCTTGACACTACAAATGGATGGGTTTTCTACAACAATTTCATTTGGTAATCAAGTACAAAAAGGGTACAAGTAACAAGGTAGCCGATATGCTTTATAGACCTCCTATTGATGCTTCTATTCTTTTCAAGAATACTTCTTTATCTCATGATAGATATGTAGAACAATATGCCATCAATGAAGATTTTAAAGAAGTATATGAGAAGTTAACCCTTGGTGCACAGGTAGAGAACTATTGTCTGTAGGGAAAACTACTCTACCATCTTGGAAAGCTACGTATTCCTACGAGTGAATGAGTCCATGTAATACAAGAAGCTCACACTTCTCTTGTGTCTAGGAATTTTGGGGTAGGAAAAACTATGGCTCATTTGTAGAGGTTTTGTTACTAGCCTCAAATGAAAGAAATCGTAACTAAATATGTAAAGGGGTGTGTGATGTGTTCTACTTGTAAGCCCACTAATAGAAAGTTGGGGCTTTACTCACCACTTATTGTTCTAGCCCATCCATGGGAGAGTATCTCCATGGATTTTGTAGGGGGGTTACCAATGACCAAAGGGGGTCATGACTATTTTTATGTTGTAGTGGATAGGTTCAACAAGATGTGTATCTTGATGCCATGTAAAAAGCAGATCATTGTTGAGCAGATTGCTAATCTCTTATTTCAATATGTTTGGGTTAACTTTGGGTTACCCACATCTATTGTCTCATATCGAGATACTCGATTCATTGGGGAATTTTGGACTAGATTGTGGAGGATTATGGACACCAAATTGAAGAGGAGAAATGATTTCCATCCACGGGTTGACAAACAAACATAGGTGGTAAACCGAACAGTGGTACTTTTTCTTCGAGGCTACTGCAGCAATCATCCCAAGTTATGGGATGAATAGATACCCTATGTACAACATGCTTACAACCAAGCTTTACATTTTTCCACACAAATTTCAACTTTTGAGACATGTTTTGGATACCTACCAAAGGTTCCTTTGGACTTGATTTATGGGAGAGATGATGATGTGAATGAAGAATGAACAAAGGACATAGCCTGCAATTTCATCCATAGGATCCAATAGATACACCAGGAATTCAGAGAACAGTTGGAGAAAAGTCAAGCACAGTATAAAGCTCAGCATGACAAGCATAGGGTTGATCATCAGTTCCAGCTTGGATACCAGGTATGGCTTCACATCAACAAGGAGATATTCAAGGCTAAAGGCAAGAAACTCCATCCCATCCGTTATGGACCCTTCACTATCTTGGAGAAAAGTGGTACAAATGCTTTTCGTCTGGATCTTCCACCTTACATGCATATTTACTCAGTGGTGAACGTTGAGAACTTGAAATGTTTTTAGCCTCCCATGATCATGGATCAAGATGAGGAAGTTTCAATACCTTCATTTGATGAGTTTTCACCTGAGTACTTGGATGAGTTACAGGAATATATCATCCTCGATAGGAGGAAGAGGACTTCACGTAGGGGTGATGTTGATTATCTTCGAGTAGGCTTAAAAGGCACACATCCAAGAAAGGTAAAGTGGATAGAGAAGGAAAAAGTGAGGGGACTCTTCCCTCACTTACCTGTTGATTGATGAAATCTTTTGGTGGTCCAAAAAGCTCAAAATGGGAAGGTGTGATCCAAAAAGGATCCAAAGAAGGCTAAGAACAACTCAGAACTCACAAAGGCAACTCAGGAAGCTCAGAATGGGTTCAGCAGATAGAGAAAAGGGAAAAACTTCAAAGTTCCCCAAACTCAGTGAAAATGACATGATCGCGAAGAGTGTGTTGCAATATTTCTAATGGTGCAAACGACTCATCAAACGGAGTTGCGGATTGAAATATATTTGCGGTCAAAGTTTGGTCAACGTAGCCCAGTCAGCAGGGGATGAGTCAAAATCCATACTGCTAACGTCAGCATCTATATGGATGACATCAAAATTTGTACAACACATGTGGCAGAAGCAGGAAGGTGACATGTGGCATGCCGACAACAACATGGTGACATGGTAGCACCAGAGGCTGCCATGTGTCACCCGATTTTGGTGTTTTTGGACCGATCAATGGACCAATCGGATCGTGCCACGTGGCAGTCCGTATAGTCCGTACGACTGACGTGGCATGTTCACTTGGAAGGTGGAAATGTGGACGAGTGAGAGGCCACCACGTGGCCCAATCAGAGGCTACCACGGGGCAGCCGGGAAATGCCCAAGGACAGCCCGTGAGAAAAAATTTGGAAAAAAAATGGTTTGGCGGGTCCGCCAAATCTGGCGGACCACACCGAACCTAGCCACGATTTTAAATCGTTGGATATGGTTCTAGAGCCACTGATAAACTAGAAGAATNTATATATATATATATATATATATATATATATATATATATATATATATATATATATATATATATATATATATATATATATATACAATGTAACAAATACCAAGCCCAAAAGGGGAGGTCGCAAGGTTTGACCCTGGAACCTCCTCCCACAATAGCGCCTTTACAAATCTTCCCTAACCAACAAGTTGTGGGCCACTACATTGTAACCAATGCCTTCAAAAATTATCAAATGTTTCATTTGTCCAGCCACCAGGGGAAGTGGGCATGCATTGATATGCAAGTATAGTCATTAATGCAGGTTGCATAGGGTACAGAAACCAAGACAAATTTCTTCTTGGGCCTGGGAGTGCCAGAGTCGGATCGAGGCATGGAGACAACCATTTTTGGGTAATTCGACACCACGAATTCAATGGTGTTGTATGTTTTCTGATCTAAGCATTATTTTTGCAGCTTGATTTCAGAATGATGTATACTTATGTATTTTTCCAAATTCTTTTGGTGAGTTAATGAAATAGCCTACCCATTTGAGAGAGGGACCTAGAGACATATTCCACCAAGGACGAACTTCGTTATCAAGTTTTTGTGTTAAGATATGATGATTATGTCTCTTCATTTTTTATCTTTTCCTTCTTTAATGGTGCACTTTAATTTATACTCATTTAATGCAAGTCTTTATAAGTCACGATGAAAAGATCATGGATAAACTAGAGTTATTTGTTGGTTGTAGAGCCTGTTTATCTTCCTGATTTATATGCAGGTATGCCTAGTCCCCTTCATTCGTAGATTTGGGGTCGGAGCCCCCCAAGGAAATGTTTTGGAAAAATTTCCTTGTAATATTTTAATTTCATAGTCAACCTGAACCATTCATTATAAGGTCGTAGATATTATAGTATAAGTTATGTTAGGGTTTTTTTTTCCTAGAAGGAAACCTTCTTTTCTGAGGGAATTGTATTGTGGTTGTGTATGTGAGTGAATATTGTGTTCTTCTAGAGGAGGTTGTGAGAGAAATAAGAGGAAGTTATAATGGGTGTGATGTAGGTTGTATCCCTTGATTTTGTTGGATAATAAAAAGGAAAGACCTGGAAATTTCTTTGGTGGATGTAGCACACACTAGGTGAAACACATATATCCATGTCTCTATTGTATTGTGTATCTTCTATGTTTTATTTCTGCATTTGTTTTATTTTATTTCTCCACAATCCTGTTTTTATAAAAACTATTATCAGAGCCAAAGATAACTCATGGAAAAAGAGGGTTCCTAGTTTGAGTGGGAGAAATGGTGGAAGATGGAAATTTTAAGGTTGAGAAATTTAATGGCCAAAACTACCAACTATGGAATATGAAAATGGAAGAATATTTATATCAGAAGGATCTTTACCTGCCATTGGGTGGAATAACAAATAAGCCTACAACCATGAAGGATTAAGAATGGGAGGTTCTTGATAGAAAGCCACTAGGAACTATACGGATGTACCTAACAACATCGATGGATTTCAATATTTCGAAAGAAAATACAATGGAGGATCTGATGAGTGCATTGGCTAAACTATATGAAAAACACTCGGTTTCCAACAAGGTATTTCTAATGAAGATATTATTTAATATGAAGATATCAAAATATGGTTATGTTGCCGATAATTTAAATGAATTTAATATGATTACTAATCAACTAAGTTCGATAAAAGTGGACTTTGATGATGAGGTTAGGGCTCTTCTAATATTGTGCTTGTTGCCAGAAAGATGGAATAGCTTGGTCATGGTTGTAAGTAACTCTGTCTCTGGTTCAAGAACAGGTGAGACATCAGGTAAGGCATTGACCATGGAGAATTGATCCAGAATCGGATCCAGGAGCCTGACAGGGCTCAAAAAGGCTCAAAAATGAAAGTTCTCGGAATCTGACGAAACTAGCGCCATTGCGTCTATCTCATCTTCCTAATTCCAGCCATATATTTACTTCGTCAAACGGGCTCCGTATGCGAAAGATATCGCATTCTGTCTGAAAACCCAAACAGGAAAAAAAAATGGGTGACTGTACAGTCCGTACAGTGCCACATGGAAGGCTAACTGTACAGGCCGTACAGCCATACAGCTGATGTGGCAGCTCCTGGAGAAGACATGTGGTAGGTGACAGGGAGTACGACAGGTCCAGTTGGACCAGTCAGAGGGTGACATGTGTCACCATTATAAGGGTGGCACATGGCAGACACAGTGGCACAGGCTGACAGGGTAGTGACGTGGCATACACGTGGCACAGGCTGGAAAGTGTCAAGGTACGTGGCAGACACATGGACCATCCAGCACTTGACAAGTGGCATCGTATTTGGCTAATAGGAAGGTGCCACATGGCCTAGTCATGGGCTGCCACGTGGCACCCTGTGGTTGGCTCTCCGGTTTATGCAAAATTGGTTGGAGTCCATGAGAGTCGAACCCCCGACCTCCCATAGCGTATGTATTGGCAGGGTCAGGCTAGCCAACCCACCCTCGATTGGTTCTTAACAACTATATTCTAAAATAATTATTTGAATTGAATGGAATCGAGTTTCGGAGGGGGAAAGGTCTGGGGCTTAGCCCCAGCCCTCGGCACTTGACATACGACCAGACCGCCCACGAGAACCAGGAGCCAAGGAAAAGCATGGAGGTATGGGGATTTAGTCCTATCCACACCAACAGACCGGGATCTAAGGGCGTAGGGTTTATGGTTGATAGCCCGTGGACCTATGTCGATGCCTCAGGACCAGGAGCTAGCGCGCATGGGAAGGGCCAGCGCATAGCCCGAGGGGCTAGTGCTCGACCACATGGCCCCATGTGACCCTGCCAAGGGGGCATGCGCTGGAAAAAGGGGGCTTATACCCATATTTTTATACAAAAATGGTTTTTATTATATAGTTGTTGAGTTTTATTTGATTTTAGGTTGTTATTAATGGATTTTGGTCATTTTTGGGAAATATTGGGCATTTTTGGAGGCCAAATTTTGGGAGGAAGTTGGGGATGGTTAACCAACTTTAGATCTATAAAAACCAGGCCTGTTTGAGGCCATGGAGGACAGTCAAAGTAGAGTTATGCTGAAGAGAAGCCAAGCCAAAGCCATTTTTATGCAGGGAAGTTATTGAGGAGCAGACGCTTGCGGGCCATTTCTGGGAGCTCCAGACATCCGTTTTGCGTGTCGTTTTCTTTGATGGGTTCTAGAGATCTGAAAGAACATGACCAGATCAGTCTTGTGGCCAATTGGCATTGTTGCAATGTACTTTTGAGCTTTTGAACAAAAATAAATAAGCCTCCCCCACAGAGACAAAGGCCCAGAGACGTAGCCAACGTTGTGCCGAACTCCGTTATCAATTCTCTTGCTATGGTTTGTTGTTTGTTACTTCATTTCAGATCTGCATATGTGTATATGGCTGTCATAATTCCTCTCTTTTCCTCATTATTTCATTAAGCTTCTTAAAAGGGTTAATTAACACATGCAATTTAAAACTCAACCACTGTCATTAAAAGATCCTACTGACCAAGTGGTATCAGAGCTAGTTGACGTTTGGATTTGAGTTTTCCATGTTAACCAGGGAAAAGCTACAGCGTGGTGAAGGCGAGCTTATTGCAGAGAATCCATTAATTGGATTGAGAAAGAGAGCTTCTCACAGCGAGAAGATGGCATCGGAAGAAGGGATTTCTCAAGATGAGAAAGAGTTCCGGAAAACTTTCCTTGCTATGTCGGAGATGGTGAAAGTTTTGTACGAGGATTACTTGGAACGAAAGAGACAAGTTTTGGGTGAATCTTCAAAGGGAAAAAGTGAAGAGGAAGAGGATCATCCTTAGATTCCTCCTTCACCTCCATCATCACCTCCTTCTTCTCCTTCTTCTTCAAGTTCAAGTTCTAAATCTAATGGAAAGAAACATGTTTATA
>ML786669.1:82050-125438 GCA_009831015.1 Picea engelmannii
ATTAATGTTAGATATCCCTTTACAAACACAAGAAACTCTTATGAAGTATATAGGAGGTTTACCTGCACATATTAGAAACATTGTTTTCATGTTTGGACCCACTAACCTTGATGAGGTTTATGTTCAAGCTACGTATATTGAAGTAGGAAAAGCAGGTGTGTCAGGGAAATCATCGTTTTCAAGGAAAGAGGACAAGAGGAAAAGGCATGGCAAGAATGCAACTGCAGTGGCGAGGAAGGAAGGAAAGCCCTCTTGCAAGCATTGCAAGAAAGAGGGACATGATGAGGACATATGTTGGAAGTTGCATCCTGAGAAGAGGCCAAAGTGGTTCAAGGAAAAGAAGGGAATGCAAATAGTGGCAGCGACAACAAAACCCACAGACTTTGGATTGGATTCAGGTGATGAATCAAAGATCTCATTGGTCGGTATGACAGGTAAAATTGGTGAAGACATTGATTGTAGAAGCAACTTGTTTCATATAAGGGTAATCATGCGACACACTAAGATAGACACATTAATCGACAGTGGATCTCAATCTAATCTAATCTCAAAAGAATTGGTTAAGAAATTGGGGTTAAAAACACAAACTCATCATAAGCCTTACACACTTAAATGGATAAGCAATCATCATCAAATGCACATAACAAAGCAGTGCACAATTAAATTTGCAATTTCATCTAAGTATGTGGACGAAGTAACATGTGATGTAGTGTCATTAAGAGAATGTGGAATGGTCTTAGGTAGTCCATATTTATATGATCGTAAGGCAATCTTCTACAAAACAAAGAATCAATATCAATTCACCAAAGCAGTTCGAGATTATGTGGTTCATGCTCATCATGTTAAAGAAAATAAAACACTTCAAACAATGGAACAATTAAAGAAGGCAGTGCAAGCAAGCAACAAACCAATAATTGTTTCAAATGAAGTAATCGATCTTAAGCAAGAACAAGAAATGATTGTTGAATGGAAAATCAATCATAAGTTGCTTCAAGATAAGCTCATGTCATGCAAATATTACAAGTATATCAACTCATTTGCAGTCGTATTTTTTATGTTGTCATTAGTAATTTTTTCTACATGGATGACAGTGGCTTCAGTAAGATGTAATAGGGTTCAAATGGCTAACAATATACTGTCATTTGTCATGATTGTGTTACAGTTGATCTTGATGAGACAGGTGCACAGGACAGAGTTCAGAGACAGAGGACAAGTCGGGTGGCCTATCCCGAGCTTGTTGACTGGTCAGTAACATTTTGGGGACCAAAAGGTCTTTTAGTGGGGAGGTGTGATCCAGAATCGGATCCAGGAGCCTGACAGGGCTAAAAAAGGCTCAAAAATGAAAGTGCTTGAAATCCGACGAAACTAGCGCCATTGCGTCTGTCTCGTCTTCCTGATTCTGGACATATATTTACTTCATGAAATGGGCTCTGTATGCTAAAGATATCGCATTATGTCCAAAAATCCAAACAGACAAAAAAAAAAGGGTGATTGTACAGTTCGTACAATGCCACGTGGCAGGATGACTGTACAGGTTGTACAGCCATACAGTTGACATGGCAGCTTCTGGAGAAGACACGTGGTAGGTGAAAGGGAGTACGATAGGTACAGTTGGACCAGTCAGAGGGTGACATGTGTCACCATTGTAAGGGTGACACATGGCACAAGATGACATGGCAGACACAGTGGCACAGGCTGACAGGGCAGTGACATGGAAGACATGTGGCACAGGCTGGCAGGTGTTAGGGTACGTGGCAGACACGTGGACCATCTGGTGCTCGACAAGTGGCATCATATTCGGCTATTAGGAAGGTGCCACGTGGCCCGGTCATGGGCTGCCAAGTGGCACCCTATGGTTGGCTCTCCGGTTTATGCAAAATTGGTTGGAGTCTGCTGCCACGTGGCACCCTGTGGTTGTCTCTCCAGTTTATGCAAAATTGGTTGGAGTCCATGGGAGTCAAACCCTCGACCTCTGATAGCGTATGGACTGGCAGGGTCAGGCTAGCCAACCCACCCTCGATTGGTTCTTAAAAACTATATGCTAAAATAATTATTTGAATTGAATGGAATCGAGTTTCGGAGGGGGAAAGTGCTGGGGCTTAGCCCCAGCCCTCGACACTTGACATACGACCGGAATGCCCACGAGAACCAGGAGCCAAGGAAAAGCATGGAGGTATGGGGATTCGATCCTATCCACGCCAATGGACCAGGAGCTAAGGGCACGGGGTTTATGGTTGATAGCCCATGGACCTATGCTGATGCCTCAGGACCATGAGCTAGCGCACATGGGAAGGGCCAGCGCATAGCCCGAGGGGCTAGCGCTCGGCCACATGGCCCCATGTGACCCTGCCAATGGGGCACGCGCCAGACAAAGGGGGCTTATACCCATATTTTTATACAAAAATGGTTTTTATTATATAGTTGTTGATTTTTATTTGATTTTAGCCTGTTATTAATGGATTTTGGTCATTTTTGGGAAATATTGGGCATTTTTGGAGGCCAAATTTTGGGAGGAAGTTGGGGATGGTTAACCAACTTTAGATCTATAAAAACCAGGCCTATTTGAGGCCATGCAGGACAGTTAGAGCAGAGTTATGCTGAAGGGAAGCCAAGCCAAAGCCATTTTTATGCAGGGAAGTTATTGAGGAGCAGACGCTTGCGAGCCATTTCTAGGAGCTCCAGACATCCGTTTTGCGTGCCATTTTCTTTGCTGGGGTCTAGAGATCTGTAAGAACATGACCAAATTGGTCTTATATCCAATTGGCATTGTTGCGATGTACTTTTGAACTTTTGAACAAAAATAAAGAAGCCGCCCCCACAGAGACAAAGGCCCGGAGACGTAGGCAACGTTGTGTCGAACTCCATTATCAATTATCTTGCTATGGTTTGTTGTTTATTACTTCATTTCAGATCTGCATATGTGTATATGGCTGTCATAATTCCTCTGTTTTCCTCATTCTTTCATTAAGCTTCTTAAAAGGGTTAATTAACACATGCAATTTAAAACTCAACCACAGTCATTAAAAGAACCTACGGACCAAGAATAGAGGAAGACAAAAAGAAAGAGGAAAGAGTCCAGGGAACCGCGGGAATTCTAGGAAGGGAAGATACAAATCTAGACTAGGAAAGATAGAGTGTTGAAATTGTGGGAATAAAGGACATCTGAAGAAAGATTGCAGATCTCCAAAGAAACAAAGAGATGAACAAGAAGATAAAAATCAAGAAGAAAATGTAGCAGGTGATGTGTTACAAGATGATTTGATTCTTTCTTTAGATGATATTACTAATTTTTGGGTAGTAGATTCAAGGGCTTCATTTCATGCCACACCCCACAGGAAACATTTTCAAGATTATGTTCAAGGTGATTTTGGACAGGTTCATTTGGGTGATGATGCACCATGTAAAATTCTTGGAATTGGTAAGGTAAAAATAAATCAAAAGAATGGAAACCAATGGTTGCTGAAAGAGGTGAGACATGTTCCATATCTGAGAAAAGTCATAATTTCAATAGGGCATTTGGAAAATGAAGGTTGTATATCTACATTTACAGATAAGGCATGGAAGGTCACTAAAGGATCACTGGTGATAGCAAAAAGAGAGAAGGTAGGTACATTGTATTTGTGTACTATTAATGTCGAATCTTCTATATCTTTAGCTCCTACAGGAGTGGATACATTATTGTGGAATCATAGGCTTGGAAGCATGAGTGAGAAGGGGATGCAGATACTTCAAAAAGGGAATTTGTTTCCAGATCTTAAACAAATTGATTTGGATTTCTGTGAGCACTTTGTTTATGGAAAACAAAAGAGAGTCAGATTTCTCAGAGTCGGAAATGAAAAGAAGAGTGAAAAGTTAGAGCTTGTGCATACATATGTATGGGACCAACTTAGGTATCATCTCTTGGTGGCTCTCGTTATTATGTTACTTTTATTGATTATGAAACTACGAAAACTTGGGTTTATTGTATTCAACAACAATATAATGTTTTTGATACTTTTAAGAAATGGAAATATTTGGTTGAGAATGAGACAGGAAAGAGGTTGAAGTGTCTCAGATAAGAAAATGGAGGTGAATATTGCAGCAAGGATTTTGATGATTATTGTTCATACCATGGGATTCGTAGAGAGAAGACAGTTCCATGAACACCACAAGAACATGGTGTGTCTAAAAGGATGAATAAGACAATTATGGAACGTGCAAGAAGTATGAGATTTCATGTTGGGTTGCCCTTACAGTTATGGGTAGATTTTGTAGATATTGTTGTTTACTTAATAAATAGAGGACCTTCAATCTATTTGAATGGTGTCATTCAAGAGGAGGCATGGACATGTAAAAAGGTAAACTATTCATTTCTGAAGACTTTTGGTTTTGAAGCATTTGTCCATATTGATAAAGAAAATAGAAAAAAGCTTGAAGAAAAATCCAAGAAGTGTACCTTTATTGGATACAATGTTAATGATTTTGGTTATCTCTTATGGGATTATGAAAATCAAAAAATCGTTAGGAGTAGAGATGTCATATTCAATGAATAGGTCATCTACAAAGATCAATTGCAGGGAAAGAAATAGGAAAAAGAAAAACAAGAATGCACAATGCTTGATGGCATCACTGAAAAAGAAACTCCAAATGTACCAGAAAATCAAAATGTACAGCAACGAGAGCAACAGGTACCTCAAACTCCTGCAAGTGTTGTTACGAGATCTAATAGGTTAAGTAGACCCCTTGAACGATACTCTCCTTCATTGTATTATTTATTATTGATCGATTCCGGTGAACCAGAAAATTATGAAGAGACAATGAAGGTAAACACTAAAAAGAAGTGGGAGCAAGGCATGAAAGAAGAAATGGATTCCTTGGTAAATAACCAAACTTGGGACTTGTTTTAGTTTCATGTAGGAAAAATATCATTGCAAAATAAATGGGTTTACATATTGAATGAAGAAGATGGAGGCAAAAAGTGATACAAGGATAAACTTGTTGTAAAGGAGTTTGCACAAAAGAAATGTATAGATTTTGATGAAATATTTTCTTCTGTTGTTAAAATGAATTCAATTAGGACTATTTTAAGTCTTGTGGCAGTAGAAGATTTTCATCTTGAACAGTTATATGTAAAAACAAATTTTCTCCATGGGGATTTGGAGGAAGAGATTTATATGCAACAACCATAGGGGTATGAGGTAAAAGGGAAGGATAATTTGGTATGCAGGTTGACAAAGATCTTGTATGGCCTAAAGCAAGCTACAAGGTAGTGGTATTTGAAGTTTGACAAGTTTATGACAGAATAAAGTTATAGTAGATGTCATTCTGATCATTGTGTTTATTTTAAGAGGCTAGAAAATGGAAGTTATATTATCTTGCTATTATATGTAGATGCCATGCTTGTTGCAAGATCTAACATACAAGATATAAATGTGCTCAAAAGGAAATTAGCCAATTCATTTGCGATGAAGGATTTGGGTGATGCAAAGAAAATCCTTGGTATGAGAATAACAAGAGACGGGAAAAATTGCAGATTGACAAATATTGTCTCAAGGTGAGTACATAGAGAAGGTGTTGGAGAGGTTTAGAATGAAGAATGCAAAACCAATTAGTACACCTTTGGCCATCCATTTCAAATAACTAAGGAAATGTGTCCCAAGACACGGGAGGAGATAGAATACATGTACAGGGTCCCTTATTCATTAGAATTTGGCAGCTTGATGTATGTTATGGTTTGCAAAAGACCAGATATTACACATGTAGTGGGAATTGTGAGAAGGTATATGAACAATCATGGTAAAAAACATTGGGACGCAGTAAAGTGGATTCTCAGGAATTTGAGAGGTACTTCTACTCATGCATTGTGTTTTGGAGGTTCATACATTGTTCTACTAGGATATGTTGATTTGGATATGGAAGGTGATAAATATAGCAGGAGGAGCACCACATTGTATGTTTTTACTATAGGTGGAACAACAGTAAGTTGGATTTAAAAATTGCAAAATATTGTTTCACTTTCAACAATGGAAGCAAAGTATGTTGTTGCTATCAAGGATAGTAAAGAGATTATTTGGTTACAGAGGCCTATGGAGGAATTGGGAAAGAAGCAGGAGAATAGCAGGTTGTACTGTGATAGTGAGAGTGTCATTCATCTTACAAAGAACTCAACCGTCCATTCTAAGACTAAGAATATACAGCTCAGGCACCATTTCAGATGATCCATCTTGGAAGATGGACAATTGAAGTTGGAAAAGATACATACTAGCCAGAATCTTGTAGACATGTTAACAAAGGTAGTAATCAGGCATAAATTGAGTTCCTACTTAGTTTCAGTTGGTCTTCAAGCATGAAGGTGAAGATGATAAATTGTCCAAGTCCAAGGTGGATCATAGTCCAGCAGGTACATCAACAATGGAGTTGTTGTGATCAGTCTCCAAGTGGGATATTATTGGTTGTGGATCTTGATTATCTTCTTGTTTTATGTGTAGGTATTCCTAGCCCCCTTCATCCAGGGATTCAAGAGGGGAGACCCCCAACAAATTTTTTTGGGAAAATTGTCTTGTAATATTATAATTTTTTATTCAATCCAGTTCGTTCATTATAAGGTTGTGGATCTGACGATAGAAGTTATGTTAGGTTTGTTTTCCCTAGAGGGAAACCCTCTTTTCTGATTTAATTGTATTGTGGTTATGTATGTGAGCGAATATTGTATTATAAGACAAGATACTGTGAGAGAAAGAAGAAGAATTTACAACAAGTGTGTTGTAGGTTTTATCCCTTCATTTTATTGGATAATAAAAAGGAAGGACCTAGAAATTTATTTGGTGGACGTAGCCCACACTGGGTGAAACATGTATATCTATGTCTCTATTTTATTGTGTATCTTTTGTGTTTTATTTCCACATTTGTTTTATTTTATTGCTCCACGATCTTATTTTTCTAAAATTATGGAATATTTCCAGGGACCTTACAACCACAAAGAGAAGGTCAAAGGACTACATTTCAACATGGGAAATGTTGAGACAAAGTCTAATGGAAAACGAAACATGCAGGAGCCTATAACTATGAGAAACTTACATAGAGAAGTGCATTTCTATAAGAAAAACAATAATAAGATCATGAAATCTCAGGAAAAGATACTTCAAATTTTGAATATGCTATAGAGGTAAGACAATAAAGACTCTAAAGACTCTGGCACAAAGCATGCAAGAAATGCTAGAAAAGTGACAAAATTTGTATCCCGTAGCAGAAAGAATGATCATGGGAATGATAGGAAGTCGAGGAGTATGAAAAAATACCATCATTCCTTAGAGAAACCCACTAGAAAAACTTGTGCGAGTTCATAGCCAGAGAGTAGACCAAGAGTTTCCCTTGTTTGGAGGTAGAGGAGGAGTCTTTAGGGATACATCTTGCAATGAGAACTCAATAAAATAAATCCACCAACTTTTAACGGTGAGCACATGAAGGGAGAAGAGGCCGAGGTCTGGTTGTTGGAAATGAAGAAACATTTCC
The DNA here is from genome assembly GCA_009831015.1 of Picea engelmannii. NCBI lineage: Eukaryota > Viridiplantae > Streptophyta > Pinopsida > Pinales > Pinaceae > Picea > Picea engelmannii. Next base: position 89,542 of record ML786669.1, read on the forward strand.
AGTTGCATGATTACCCCTCAAGGGTAGAAGCTAGAATTGTAACCTACCACTTGAAAGGAAAGGAAATCGTGTGGTGGGATTAGCTTAAGAAAGCCAAGCACCTTGATGAGAGGAAGGTATCATGGAAGAAGTTCAAAGGATATTTCCAAGAGAAATATTTGTCCAAGCATTACTGTGAGAGGAATATGAAAGAGTTCTTTGAACCCAAATTGGGAATCATGACAATGAATGAATATGAGAAAAATTTATTTGAGTTGTCGAGGTATGTTGCCTTCATAAAGGATGAAAAGGTCAAAATACAAAGGTTTCTGAATGGGTTACCTTCCTTCTATAATGACAGGATACACTAAGATAACCCTAAGACTTTGTATGAGGCCATAAGGAGAGAAAAACAACTTTATGAATAGAGAAGAGGGATGCCATTTTTCCAAAAAGATTGGAATGACAAGATGAAGGGTAAGAAGGATCAAAGGAAAAAAGGTTTTAAGCCACTCTTTTTCAGGTACAAATCCCAAGAAAATCAGTAAGGACAGTCAACCCAAAATGAACCCAAGATGGTAGATTCATTTGGGAAAAGTCCAAGGCAACAACTTGTACAATGTTGGGGATGTGAAGGAAATCACTTATATAGGGATTTCCCTCACAAAGGAGAAAGGGTGAGGAATTTCCACAACATTTAGGAGGCTGAAACAATTGAAGACATGGGAGGAAACATGCCAAGGATTTATGCATCCTTGGACAACAATAAAGCATAGTATAGATCCCCCCTTACTGAAGTGGAAGGTAAGATTTATAACCATCCCATAGCAATTTTAATTGATTCTGCAGCTAGCCATAGTTACATAAACTCTAACATTGTTGAAATATTCCACTTACAAAGGAGTAAGCACAAGAAATATCGGCTAGTTCAGTTAGCCACAGGGGCTAAGAGGAAAATCAATGAGTTGGTTAAATATTTACCAATAGACATGAATGGACTCAGCACAAAGGTAGATGTGAGCATCATATCATTAGGTTCATCTGATTGTCTAATTGGCATGGATTGGTTGGAAAGACATCATTTTGTCCTAGACTGTTACAACAAGACAATCACTTTTCTTGATGAGGAAGGACAATAGTGAAAGATTCAAGGAATTCCAAGAGCTATAGTTGTTAGAGAAATTTCAACCACGTAGCTGAAAAAGAGTTTCAGGAAGGGGTGCAAAAAAATTTCATCCCATATGGAAGAGGAAACATGAAATAAAGTGGCAAGTATTGAAGACCGTCTGATCTTGAAATATTATAAATATATTTTGGGAAAATATCAGGACTACCACCGAAGAGAGATATTTATTTCTCAATTGATTTGGTGCCAAGAGTTTCCCCAGTGTCCAAAACACCTTATAGAATGGGCACACCAGAATTGAAAGAGTTTCATATGTAGCTTGAAAATATATTAAAGAAGGGGTATATACACCCAAGTGTGTCAAATTTTTTATCCCTATTTCTTTTCATGAAGAAGAAATATGGAACCTTCAGGTTGTGCATTGATTTCATACAACTGAACAAGGTCACCATAAAGACAAATATCACTTTCCAAGGATTGATGATCTATTTGATCAACTCAAAGGTGCAATAATATTTTTCAAGTTTGACTTGAGATCAAGTTATCATCAAGTGAGGATAAATGAAGCAGATATCAATAAGACACTATTCATAACAAGATATGGACATTATGAATTTACGGTTGTGCCATTTGGGCTGTCAAATGCCCAAATACCTGGATAAGTTTGTGATTGTTTTCTTAGATGATATTATTATCTACTTAAAGACAAAGAAAGAGCATGAGAAACATTTAAGAATGGTGTTGCAAGTTTTAAGTGAGAATAAATTGTATTCCAAGCATGAATACTTTGACAAGTTTGTGATTGTTTTTTTAGATGATATGATCATCTACTTAAGGACAGATAAAGAGCATGAGAAACATTTAAGAATGGTGTTGCAAGTTTTAAGAGAGAATACATTGTATTCCAAGCTAAGTAAGTGCATCTTTTATCAAAAGAAGATTCACCACTTGGGACACATTATTTCAATGGATGGGATAGAAGTTATATCATTCATTAGTATTGTTGGTTATTAACGAAGTTTCATAAAAGGATTTAAAAGATTGCAAGCCCAATCACTTCCTTGCAAAAGAAGGGGGTGAAATTTGAATGGACTTCTAAGTGTGAAAATAGATTTTAGTAGCGGAAGACATTTTGACAAGTGCGCTAGCCTTGAAGATTGCAAATTATGATGAAAATTTGGTAGTGTGCCCAGATGCATGCAAGGAAAGGATTGGTGGATTCCTCACTCAAAAATATCATCTGGTGTGCTATGAGTCCCAAAAACTAAAAGAGCATGAGAGGAATTATGATACACATGACTTGGAATTAGCATCAACTCTAATTGCACTAAAAATGTGGAGGCATTACCTCATGGGTCAAATATTTGAGCTAAGTAAAGACCATTGTGGTCTAAAAAAATTATTTGGATTTCCCCCATTAAATGCCAGAAAAAACTAGATGGCTCGAGTTTCTAAGAGAATATGACTTTGAAATCAAACATATCAAAGGAAAAGAAAACCAAGTGGTTGATGCACTCAACATAAGAGCACATGAGATACATGTTACAACCACTAGCATGTACATATCTTATTTAAAATGAAAAAATTTAGATGCAACAAACTTAGATCAATAATATTTACAAATAAAAGAAACATTACAACAAGGAAATGTACAACAAAAAATTTAAAATTATGAACTTAAAGGGGATGGAATCTGTTGGACATTGGGTAATTTAGTGCTTCCTACAAGTTTCTCCACATGGGTTAAACCCCTCTCGTGGATCCTAACTTTGGCGATTTTCAAACTCAAGACCTATCGCTCCAATAACATTTGTTGGACTACGATTGTTGTAAGACCAAAAACCACATGTGTTAGTCTCCTACACACTCTGGTCATTGTTGGACATTGGGTTTAGTGCTTCCTACAAGTTTCACGACATGGGTTAACCCCCTCTCATGGATCCTAACTCTATTCATTGTGGCAGAGGCTAACGCCTGCGGGTTTTTGTCTAATGACAATCGTAGTCCAACAAAATCCTCATGTACAAAGGGAAAATATATGTTCCAAATTTTGGTGAGATAAAAAATACAATGTAGAGGGAAATGCACAATCTACCATATGTTGGGCACCCATGATATTAGGAATCAATTGAAGTTCTAAGAAGCCAATACATTTGGTTAGGAATGAAGAAAGAAGTGGTTAATTATATAGCCAGATGTCTAGAGTGTCAGAAGATGAATATAGAGCATAGACATCCAACTGGGTTGTTACACCCATTTCCCACTCCTGAGTGGAAATGGGAAGTGGTTACAATTGATTTTATTACAAAGCTTCCCAAAACAATGAGGCAACATGATTTCATCATGTTGGTGATGGACAAATTGATGAAGGATGCACACGTTATTCCTTTGAAGACAGACACAAACATTGCAAAGATCTACATGAAAGAAGTTGGCAAGATACATGGGGTGCCTAAGGAAATAGTTTCAGACAAAGATCCAAAATTCACATCTAATTTTTGGAAGGGTTTGTTCAAAATCTTTGGGACAAACTTTAATCTCAGTATATCATATCACCCATAGTCATCTGGGAAAATGGAGAGGACCAACATAATAATTGAAGACATGCTCAAAATGTATGTAATGGAACAACCATCAAAGTGGGAGGATTATATACACTTAGTAGAAATTGCTTACAATATTGGGTATCAAGCCTCATTAAAAATGATCACGTTTGAAGCATATTGTGGCAGGAAGTGTAACACACCAGTGAACAAGGATAACCTAGTAGACAGAGTTGTTATTGGGATAGAATTATTAAAAGAAATGGAAGAGCAGATGGTGAAGATCAAGCATAATTTAAAGGATGCCCGAGACATGAAAAAAACTTATGCAGACAAGAACATAATTTTCAAAGATTTTAAAGTGGTCCAACATGTGTTTTTAAAAGTGAAAGAGAAGAGGAGTTCCCTAAGATTGGTTTGTTTTCCAAATTTGGTAGCAAGATATTGTGGGCCTTTTGAGATCTTAGAAAAGATAGGCCTAGTTTCATACATGCTAGCATTGCTTGCATCCATGAGAGTGCATAATGTATTTCATGTGTCATTATTAAAGAAATATGTTCATAATTTTAACCACATAATTGATTGGATTGTGATCTAGGAGGAGAACGAAGGGGATATCTAGGTGGAACCAGTATGCATCCTGGACCGGAAAGTCAAAGTGATTAGAAACAAATCCATAGGGTTGGTAAAGGTTTAATGAACCTATTATGATACTAAAGACAAAACATGGGAGCATGAAGAAACTACGTGGGAGGAATACCCGCAAATTTTTTAGAGTTTTGAAGAAAATAGAAACTAAAAATGCAAGTCTCCATTTTGGGGCAGATAGAGTTCCAGAACCACAGCTCAGAATTCTTGGTCACTGGCATTGATAGCCTTGATAAAATAATGGTGCAACCCAATGGAGTGATCGTAGTGAAGGGGGTACATTCCTTGGGTCAATGGGTTGAGAAGAATGAAATATTTGAATGGAACTGTTGTTGGAGTTGTGAAATTGCATAATTTTTATGTTCTAAATATTGTGATGTGCGTGTGTGTGTGTGTGTTGGCATGGTGGTGTACATTGAGGACAATGCACAATGGTAGGGGAGGGGAAATGCAACATCCCTACTATAATCCCCTATTTAATTAATGCATAATGTAGATATGAAATGTGGCTATGTAAAATCAACATAATATGCAAATTGTATTTATGTTTTTAATAAATAAATTGTGATACCAGTTTCTAGGGGGACATAGACAGAGATGGGGGTTGAGTTTTCCATAAGAGAAGGAAGTGTCTCAGAGGGGTCCAAGGGGGAAATTATTTATGGGTATTAATCCAAACCCATATTTCTAAATTTTATTACTTGGGGACAACCTTCTATTTTCTAGTTGAGTGTATGAGATCCCAATCATTAAAATCATGTAAGAGGGTGGGTGTAGAAAGTCACATCCCATAGTTATTGGGAGCATGCGACTGAACTACAATCAACATTGGGTAGAGTGAGTAGTCAAGTGGCTTGGGAAAATAGAGAAAATTTGTATGGGGAGAACATGTCAATTTTTACAAGAACGTTTTTTGATTAACAACAAGCAAAGAACAAGAAATAAGAGTGCACAAGCTGGAATAGCATTGTAGGGCGGATTCTAGAGAATTTTTGGAGTTGAAGACTATAAAAGCAATTTTTCAGGCTTGTGGAATAAATACGTTGTCAGGCCTGAAGAATGAACTCATGTGTGAGTTTCACTATAACAACAAGTTATTGATGTTGTTTTCCTGGTATTTTTCCTAACAATGAGTTCCCTTGAGTTTCCCAGTAGTGAGATTCTTGGTTAGTTGCACCAGAGAGACCCTGATAAACGAATGGGATGCCCGATGGATTGAGAGTTATCAAGGGTATTGTTAGCACTCTGTAAATATGTCCGACTGAATAGACAAACGACAGAGGTAACTGTTTCAACCAACTTTAGAGCTGAGGCACTAACCTGCTCAACTCAGAGAGGGATCTCTCGTGTCACTTGATATTTCTTTTGGAAATTGGTGGCTAGATTTGGTTTGTTTTGGGGGTTTTTAATAAAGTTTGTTGGCCAAGAAAAGGAGGGACACACAGGGCTATGGATTCAAAATTCTAAAATTGAATGAAAACAATGATCAACCGATAGAACTCTCGAGAGGATAAAGGCTAAATGAGGCAATGAATCTGAGTTGTAACTTAAAATAAATCAGAGTGGTAAGAGTAAAGAGGAAACAAATAACTGCATCAGAGCATTATAGGAATGCATTATGAATTGGTTAAGAAGAAATATACATAGTCTAAATTGCTAAGCCAAGAGCATCATGAGATGAATTCTAGGCTTTTGTCTCTCCAATTTAAATAGATGAAATTGAAATGAAATAAAAGATCACAAGAATTATACACTACGAAAGAAGACATAACTCATATCACAGCCAATTAGAATCTTTTCATAAACAATTCAAAATGCTTCTGCATATGTATTCAATTCAGTCCCAAAAAATTTACAATAGAGTCCAGAACCACCAGAATTGTGCCCTTGCACTTCTTCCTGACCCTAATACACTCAGATCCTCTAATACTTATACAATTCGAGTTCCTTCAGTGTGCAACCAGTTACAATAAATGAAATGAAACGTTACAACTTCTTTAATGATTACAAATGGCAGTTTAAAAAAAAAAAACATTTCATGACCCCTGTAGATTCCTTCGACACTCCAGCTCCTTCCTCTGTGACGTTCTCTTCGAAATGTCACTCATAATATTTCAAATATAATTTCATTTACCCATATTCTCATTAAACATTTGGGAATAATATATTTGAAATAAAAATAATTCCCAAATATTTTCTATCCTATAGAATTAAATCTCCATAATTTAATTCACGCCCGTGGTTTTTTAAAACCATGTCTTGTTTGCCCAATTCACCATCTCATTGTAAAAAACATTTATTGTTACCATTTCCTGTGAAAAACAATTATTGTGTAATGTTTTTCCAATTTACCGTTTCACTGTGGAAAAAAACATTTAATGTGTGTTTTTCCAATTTATCGTCTTTGGAAAAATACCTTTTATCTTCTTATTTTACTTTTGTAAATATTTGGATAAAGAATTATCCAAGTTTTCGTTCACGTACATCTTCCCATTTAAATCTTTTGCATGGAAATAACAATAATGTGTAAAACTTAAATCTTACCTCCGTAAAACCTTTTCATCGTGAGGAGGAATTTCTTTTATTGGAAATCCCATAATCATTATTGAAATGCAATCCTGGAAAAATGCCGCACATAAAAAATATGATAAATGCTTGCATTTATTATATCGGACTTGGGCAAAAAGTGGTTTAAATCAAACTGCTTTTACCTTCGATGTTCTCCACGTAAAAACATGTGTCCACCAAATAAACCACGATAGTATTCCCCGGTCCGCCTTCACATAATTAACCTCCGCGTTACTTCAATCCCCGATATGTATGTGCACCCTCCATCCAACCTTTGACTTTTCCATATTATAAATTGAGATTCATGCCCGTGATTTGACGTGATTTCATAAATTAAATATTGGATTAAATATTAATATAAATATAAATATATTTATATTAATAATAAAAAACCCCTTTTTTTCTATTTTCGAAGGACTTTGGGCATATGAGGCTTAACACATGATTTTGTGGATGGGATAAGGGTGCTTAATAAAAGGCATATTTTTTATTTTCAACGAGAATATGAAAATAACGGTAAAAATGAATGAAGTTATGGAACTAAGGGATATAGATAGGAATTAAGGCTAGGTATAGGCTTGGGATATTTGCCAATTTTTTACTCATGGAGTACATGACTATTTTGGATGATCAATTGAGTGAAGGATTTAGGTGATGGGAGCTTGACAAAGCTGGTGAAAAAGTTTGAAAGTTTGAGTGGAAAAATAGCATAAGGACAAGACGCTTTGGGAAAAATTAATACAAATTAGCAGGTGATAACAGGTACATTCCTTGGGTTGGGCACATCAAGAGGAAAAGAGTTGGTGGAAATTAGGATACTTGTAGGAGAATATCAATGGGTTGTGGGATATCCGAGATGTGAGTGGATAGTGAGAGACACCCTTTTCTTGTGGATTCCTAGCCCCAATTTAGAGGCGACCTGTTGTTGAGATTTAGAACAACAATTTTATGGTTGGGTAGAATGTATGTTGGCCCTCGACCAAGTTTTGGAGAACCTTGGTCGTGTTTGACCACTTTTGAGACTTTGACAGGCTAGTCGAATACGGAGTTCCCAGGCGAAGCGGAGATCGCGGGATCTCGCCCCCTTTTTACGAGCTTTTTGGGTTTAGGGTTTATGTAATGGGTATGGGATGTCGGCCCATGGGTCTTACCCATGTTTAGGCCCCTTTTTTAATGTATAAATAAGTATCTAGGCGATGTAAGAAGGAGTCAGTTGTAAGCCAATGAGTTAAGTGCAAATTGTTGTGAATGCTTTGTGCATCCTATGTGTTGATAACTTGCAGAGCTAAGTGAAAGTGATTGTAAGAAGGATCTGTGTTGTGTCAAACTTGGGGAAGGAGGATCTAGCGAAGTGTGTGCAGATCTCCTATCCTATGTGGAGTTGGTTTTGAGGCTCTATGCATGTAAGAAGATTGAAAGAAGATAATAAAGAAGACAAAGAGTTGGTGGACGTAGCCCCACGTTGGGGGTGAACCACGTATATCTTGTGTTGTGATTGCTTTGTGTTTTTGATGTGATTTATGCTTAGTGATGAATCTTTATGTATGTTAGATGCATCTGATGTAGTATCTTAGTGCGTAATAACATGATTGAATGCTATATTTGTTTGATTCCATGTGCTAAATGGTTAGAAATGCTTAGATCTTGTTGAATACTGTGTTGTTCTATAATTAGGGTTTTTACCTGCGATGTGAATAAGGATCAAAGACTATTGAATGTTAATTGCTAAGTTATTTGTTAAGTATTGTGATCACAGATCTGTCTCCCAGCTAGGTTGTAGACACTTGAGTCCTACAACCCCCCTTGCCTCTACCTCGGGTGATACTTCATCTACTTCGCAGGTGTTGCTGAAAGGGTCGGTAGTTAGAGTTTTATTGGTGCATTGTTGAAGTGTTGAACCTCGGGTCTGCTCCTGTGCCAACAAATGATTCCATTACCGGGACCTGAAACCGTGATTACTGGGAACTGAGGAAAAGAGAAAGCTATGTGCATAGATCTGTTGTTATAGTGCGTAGCACTCTACTTGACTTTTGAAGCTCCATGCCAAGAAGAGAAGTTTGATCTAAAGAAAAGAGGTAAGATCTTAAAGCTTTGTGCTCTGATAAAGGTAAGATAAGTGGAAATTTTTGTTTCGAAAGAATGGATCTAGGTATATTTGATACATTTCATCCTAGTCTGAAAACTAGGGCACATATAGAAGAAAGAAGATGCGATATGAATAGATCTGATAGAAATAATGAAAGATATGTTATTACTATGCATAGAAAGAATTTTTGGACTAACAAGTGGATGCAGGATCCTAGAAAGAATTTTTTGCAGGTCCATCACTGTGATCCTGTTGCGTAGTATAGGAAAGGTTGGGGATCGTTTAAAATAAATCGAGTATTGACCCTTTGTTATAGTTGCAGAAGATCGGGACATCTTGCTAAGGAATACCCTAGTAGAGGTCCTATTTGCCTTTGTTGTAAAGATATTGGACATGAAGTTTTAGATTTCTCTAGAATGATTGCTAAAGTTGAGAAGATGAACATGAGACAAGAAAACCATGAGGAAGGTCAAGAGACTAAGAATATGCCAAAGAACCAGAAAGAATCTGAGGCTATATTAGTGCAGATGAAAGAAACATTGAATGATAATAGAGACATCAGTTTATCAGAGATATTAAAAGATAAAGAGTGCATAGAAACAAGAATAGAAGACTTTGACATAGACTGTGTATTGGATGCAGAAACATAGTTGAACATTATGCAAGAAAGTACTTGGGAAATTTTGGGAAAGCCTGCTATGATTCTTTCATTGGGAGGAATAGGATTGTTTAAAGGAAAGATGATAACCGTATGTGGAAGACTTACTCATGTATCTATGAGTGCTCATGGAACATCGACAAAAGAAGAATTCAAGGTCATTAAGTTTGTTGAGAACAACGCCCCTTTTTCACTTTTGTTAGGAAGGACTTGGATTGAGAGAGATCAAATCCAAAGGAGAGAAGAAGAGGAAGCTATAGAACAAAAAAAGAAAGAATTAATGGATTTCATGGCTAAGAGAATAGTGCGCTTAATAAAAGAACATGAGGACAATTTGAAGCAACTGAGGACCAGAGACCTGGCTATCGAAGTTGACAGAACGCAAGAAGGCTCAAAGAACTTATCCATGCATAAGAGAAAAGAACCTATTCCAGAAACAGTAAAAGAAGAAGTATTACCCTTGAACCATGTGAAAGACCCTCAACAGTGTGAAGTTACTATGATAAGAAAGGATAAGAACAATAATGGAAGGAGGAATCCAAAGATGCAGATCATAGGGAAGAAAGTGAGAAATCTCAGTAAGAAGAAAGCAAAGCTAGAAAAATTACAAGAGGCCCCATAGAGGACTTCACAGAAGGAAGTCTTGCAGAACTTGAACCTCGTTGGAATAGCAGAACAACACCGACTGGCACTTCACCATGACGAAACAATATGACCGTTGGAGGCATCCTGACCGTTAGAATGATGCTCCAGAACGGCTAGAAATTCAATTATTTCCAGAAAGATCGCCATTGGACCATTGGGATCGTGCCATAATGAATGGAATTGTATTGATTGAGGCATTCCTGCCCGTTGGAGGAGTTCGTTACGATGTTGTCTATTTAACCCGTCGAATGTTGCACCCACGACACTTTTGAAAATTGTGATTATCCAAGCCCACAGAGAACTAATTTATTTCGCACAATGCTTATTGATACCTCGCCACCCATTATGCTTACCTTGAGTGTTTTTCCACCTATCTGATACATTTGATCATGAGCGTGTATGTCGAGCAACCTCAGCGCAGTAGAGAAATTCGTCAAAGAGATTTTGATTGACCTCATGGCTGAGAAGGTCATGTCGGCATGAGCATAGGCCTCATCGACGAGAGGATTTCAAGCTTCCCCATCGACTGCACATCTATCTAGGCCATCCCAAACTGCAACAGAGAAATGGAGCAAGCATCGCGACGACTTGGTGAACCGACATGGTGAAGCAATGGCATTCCAATGCAGTGTTCCACACCAACTACTTGCAGTTGAAGAGGTCCGTTGAATCCTTCCCTCGCATTACGCCGAATACACTTCATAGGTTCAGACCAATAGAAAAATTTTGCATTGACAGACACTTCATTTACATCGCTGCGCGTGGAGAAAAACACAAGGAAGAGGTCCATTCCTATTACAAACTCACCGAGGAATATATGGAGGAAATAACCAAGGAATGGCCTGCGAAATTACTTGTACCAGTCGAACAGATAGAACTCTCCGACCCCAAACTCATCGGAAGTCTTGTAGTCACCCACGAAGAGTATGATGGACCCAATAGCAGCAAGAGGAAGAAGAAGGAAGAAGTACAGGAAATGCACATAGCATTAGAGGAAACTACACTGGATTCACCTGAAGGGGGAGGAGGTGATGAACTAGACAAAGAAGAAAATGAAGGGAAAGAAGACAAGCAGGAATAGGGTGAAGTGACATCATCAAAAGATCCCCTTACTGAGACAGATACATATAAGAAAAGAAACGTTTCTCCAAAGAAACCCTCAGCTTGGAAGAAGTCACGCGCCAATAATCCCCACTTACAGACTATACTTATGTTGGATGATATTGACCTCATCATCGCAGCTGTATCAGATATTTCCAAGGACATTTTGTAGTGAAGCGAAGCCAAACATGAGACAATGTATGATTGGTTCGAGGCAGAGCTTAGAGGGGTACAACAGGCTCTTTATTCGACCTGTGCAGTATCTACTGCATCGTTGTCATCAAGGGGAATAGAAGTAGGAGATGAGCCTACCCAACTACGTAGAATAGCATATGCAATAGAGGCTTGCCTTCATCAGGTCCGGGAAGAAAAAGAGCAGGCCATAGAGGCTCTACAACAAGCAAAGGAGGAATCCCTAGAGAAACATTGGGTTGTGCAGCGAGAAAAAGATGACCTCTAGGTGAAGTTTACAGAGGACAGAGAGCAGCTCCATAAAGAAAAAGAACAGTTGCTCGCAGAGCAGATTGGAGTTAAAGAAGTCATCACTAGAGCACTTCACTTTGTGTCGGTCCTGGCACAAATAGAAGAGGAAACAACTGAGAGCCAAGTGGGGAAGCTTGCCGAAGCCATTCAGTAGCTCCAAGCAAGAGTAGCAGAAATGGAATTGCAAGAAGTGCCAAGCACTCCACAGGAAGTGCGAGATCAAAGGGAAGAAACTGCCCGGAGTGTAGTCGAAAGAATCAAGGCATTGTCATTAGAATGAAAAAAACTCAACGATCTAAATGCGCAGACCTATGAGCGCCTTGCAGAGGACCCATAACTAAGGACATTAGAGTCACAGCTCTAGGAAGAAAAGCAACAAGCAGCGATAGTACAGGTACAGTTAGAGATAATGTCAGTGGTCGAGAAGATGAAAAGGTCACAACAACAGCATGCAGTTCAACAGTAGGTCAATTCCATCTAGAGTAAAGTCATGGAAGTGACCCAAAGACTTCAGCCGGTACAGGACGAAGCCTGCACACTTTTTGAGGAGATCAAAGAACAAGGTGCATAGATGGAACAAATGGTCACCACAGTGGAACAACACTTGGAAGGACCTGTCACTGAGAAAATCATTCAGGGGTTCGTCGAGCAGGAGGCTCTAACGAAGCAACAAGCTCGAGGCCTTCGAAGCAAATTTTCCCAAATCAGAGTGACTCGGGACAAGTCACATGTGAGTGTTGGGGGCTTGTTGACACTCGACCAAGTTTTGGAGAACCTTGGTCCTGTTTGACCATTTTTGGGACTTCGACAAGCAGGTCGAAGATGGAGCGCCTAGGTGAAGCGAAGATCAGGGGATCTCGCCTCCTTTTACGAGATTTTTAGGTTTAGGGCTTAGGTAACGGGTATGGGATGTCAGCCCATGGGTTTACCCATGCTTAGGCCTCTTTTTTAATGTATAAATAAGTAGCTAGGCGATGAAGTAAGGGGGGTGAAGTTCGATCAGATCTAATTTGGCTTTGTGCAAGATACGTAAAGGTTTCTAAGTGCGATTAGTTGTAAGGGATCTATGCATACTATGTGTTGAGAACTTGCAGAGTTAAGTGCAAGTGATTGTAAGAAGGCTCTGTGCTATACCATACTCAGGGAAGGAGGATCTGGTGAAGTGCATGACGATCTCCTATCCTATGCGTAGTTGGTTTTGTGGCTCTGTTCACATAAGAAGATTGAAAGAAGATAATAAAGAAAAATAAGAGTTGGTGGACGTAGCCCCATGTTGGGGGTGAACCACGTATATCATGTGTCGTGACTGCTTTGTGTTCTTAATGTGATTTATGCTTAGTGTTGAATATTTATGTATGTTAGATGCATATGATGTAGTATCTTAGTGCTTAATAACATGATTGAATGCTAGATTTGTTTGATACTATGTGCTAAATGGTTAAACATGCTTAGATCTTGTTGAATATTGCATTGTTCTATAATTAGGGTTTTTGCCTGCGATGTTAATAAGGGTAAAAACTAATGAACGTTAATTTCTAAGTTCTCTGTTAAGTATTGTGATCACATATCTGTGTCCCAGCTAGGTTGTAGGCACTTGAGTAATACAACCCCCCCTGCCTCTACCTTGGGTGAGACTTCATCTGTTTTGCAGGTATTTCCTAAAGGGCCAGTAGTTAAGGTTTTTTTGGTGTGTTGAACCTCGGGTCTGCCCCTGTGCCAACAATGTCTATCCAAAGCAATTGGCTTCACAACTATTTTTAAAAGATAAGTATTTACCATTTTTTTAGTTATTTCATGAGTTTAATTTTTGTCCTTAACTTTGTGTATGTGAATGGTGTATTTATTGCTATAAATGATTTTAGTAGCTACATTCATGTTCATTTCATCATGGTGTAGCTACATATAGTTAAATGGCATGGAACAATAATTAAATATGTGTATAATTCATAGTTGATAAGCGACATGAATTTAGTTACTAGAAAATTTTGATATTCCTCAGTTAAGCTAAGGGACATTACATATAATGTGGTTGAAGATGAAATTGTCTACCGATTACTTATTCTAACTCTAAAAGGAAATGCTCATGAATCGTTTTATTCACTACTACGTGGAACCATCACTAGTTGGGACATACTAAAATCTTTATTTGTTGAGAAATATTTCCCAAAGATATATCCATATTCTCTTTTCTTGAATTTGGTTTAAATCTAGAAGAATGAGAAAGAGTAGTACCACCTTTATAAAAATGAAGAGGGGATCTTGATAACTCTTTACAAAGATACCCTACAAGGTTGACTCTTGTCCCTAATAAGAGAAGAGATCAAAAAGGTTGTAGAAGGTCAATAAAAACATATGGTACTATTAATCATTTAATAGTAAGCTTAACTACGGAGCAAACAAATAACACTAGTGTTTATATATTAAAACCATAAAACAAAACATGTTTAATTTAGTAGAGGATTTTTCTTTTCTTTCATGCATTCTATGTACTTTTTTGCATTAACCATGTGATTCACTTCATTTATTGGATGAATTATTTGAAGATCCTACAATTCACGTTGGTGATAATGACACCTTTCTAAGGACTATATTTGTTTTCCCAAATCTGAGCTATGAGCTAAAAGTTATGGCCCACGAAAGTTTTAACGTTTTTCCATTTTAGCCTTGTATGCTACATGTGTCTCATGTACACTTTCAGGTACCCAAACTCAAAATCTATCTCCATTGTTTTCTTCTATGGTCCATGGGATTTCCATAGACTAGTCATGTTCCCCAAATTAACTTCTGAGGAAGAAGTTATTACCTCTATAATAAATTGGTATTGAAATTATACCTTGTACTATTTCAGTTGTAACTTTCTCATACGAGATATGTTTTGCACCTGGAATATCTCGTTGGAAAGATGTCATTGATCTCTTTCATTTGAGTTGTAGAGACTATATGTACCTAATGTATACATAATTCTCATGATTTTTGACTACCTGGAAATGTCATTTAGGCCCTCAAAATGCCTCTGTAAGTTGATGACCTTCTAAAACTAATTTTTTTCTTAGAAAAAAATTGGCTTACAACTCTTACATAGGGCTTGATATCCACCATATGGATATCCTAAAAATAATTTCATATCTGGATCTGCCTCTTTCAATAACGACTCATCTTAAGGAACTTTGAATTCTCAGAAGCTTGGATGTTAATGCTCACATTCAACATCCACCCCTTTCTACAACAACTTTCCTTGCACCCCCAGATGCTCGGATGTCAATGATATGCATTTGAAATCTACCCTAGTTCTCCAAAACCTGACTTACACGAGCCCCAGATGCTTGAATGCAAATGTCTCACGTCTGGCATCCGACCCTTTCCAACAACCTCGCACTTTAGGGAGCCTTGGATTCCTAGATGTAAATTTTCCACATATGTCATCCACCCATATGACCTTCCATTGTGGCCCCGCTAACACACCTTACATGTTGATGTTTCATCTGACACCAATCTGACATGGCATGTTGACACAACAACTAACATGGCACCACTGACACCTTTTGTTGATGTGTCATCTGACATGGCCTCCAATTTAGCCTTCTAACGTGTGATGTTGATGTGGCATTATAATTCATTAAAATTTTATATCCAACATCCACCCCCTTTTTTAGCATATTTCCTTATGGGGCCACCAGATGTAGAGATTCCAACAATTCATCTTACGGTACCCTTGAATGCCTAGATGCCCGGATGCCAACATCCCACATCCAACTTCTGGCCCATTTCACTAATGGGTTTTCTTGAGTAGCTCCAGATTCCAATTTTCCACATCCAACATCAGGCCCATTCAATGGGACTTCACCCTGAGAGAATCTCGATACAATACAACCTCCTTGTGGTTCTTCCTATCAAGGTTCCACCTATCTTTCGATTTACAAAGAAAACAATGCTACTGCAAATCCGATGACTCTGAGCAGAAATTTTCTCCCAAATTTGCTCAAAATTATGGGTTTCTCTGCTCATATTCGTTATGGCTCTCCTTAGATGACTCTAACAAATCCAAAACTTTATCTTTGAGGTGACATTATGCCAAACAACTGCAGACTTTAAACTGCAACTCTACCTCTATGAAGCTTCCCTGGTTCATACAACCCGAGTGTTATAACCTAGAGCTATGATACCAATCTGTAAGGTCCCCTAGCTTAACTGAGGACCATTAAGATTTAAAATTACTCATAAATTAAAATTTCTCTGATATCTAATATTGTAGCTTACTAGATACAAGAATACATACAAATTTTTCATTCTTCTATCATTAATTAAATGAAGCTATATCATGCAGAAATAAATACAATGCAACTAATTAACTCCACACAAAAAAACATTTAGATAATTCACATACACAGAGTTAAACACAAAAATTTAGCTCATTAAATAACATATGTTGGCCCTTGGGCAGGTATTATGGAAGAAAGCGAATATTAAGGAAGAAGAAAGACAAAGAACAAAGTGCACGGAAGGCACACAAACTGAGGAAGGGTCAAAGTGGTTAAAGAAGCATAAAAGAAGGAATGAAGTAAAGGAAAGCAAGTCATTGAAAGAGAAGATCAAGGAAGACAAAGCATCAAAGAAGACATATTGGGGACAATTCAACAAGTGGAAGAAGACACTAATGGGTGCTTTGGAGCACCTTGCGGAGAAGAAGGAAGAACAAGTTGGCGAAGCCCTTAAAATGTGGGTTATGTGGACCTAGGGTTTTGGTACCTAGGGATTTGTCACGTAGGGTTTTGGCACCTGGACTTTGGTCTAGGGTTTCTAGAATAATTTAGAGGGTTGTTGATAGAGAGAGTAAGATGTAAAAGTGTTATGTCTTAGAGAATTCCTGTATTCTGGATCTTCAGTTGGGTGCGAAGATCGACTCTGCAGCCAAGTGCGCAGGGTTGGGAGATAAAGGGGAGAGAGAGAGAAGGATGTGCAGCTGAGTGCATAGATAGAACTATATATTTTCATCTACTTTATCAATAAACACAGTACTGTGGACGAAGCCCTAGGGAGAGGGTGAACCACGTAAAATATTGTTGTTCTATGTGATTAATGTTGTGTTATTTGCTATCTTTTATACTTTGATTGCATTATTATTTTCCTTACTAAAGATAGGAAGATATAACTAACTTCATGAAGTTAAGCATAATACTGTTAATAATCTCTAGGTTATCTTGCATTGTTATTCTTGAATCATCTTGAAATTCCTCTAGTTGTAGACACCTATGTCCTGCAACCCCCCCTATTTCTACTTCGGGTGAGACTTCATCTACTCCGCAGGTGTTGTCGAAAGGGCCAGTAGTTAGGGTTTGTTTGTGCGCTATTAGAGTTGAACCCTGGGTCTGCCCCTGTGCCAACAAATGGTTCCATTGTCGGGACCTTCTTGAGGGAATGTCAAGGTGGTTTCCATCAAAGACAGAGATTTAGAAGTGGATAGAATAACAAGAAAGGGGCTTCATCGAAGCTCAGAACAAGAACCCTAGCATTAGCACTAAGGACTAGTTGGGAAGGTACATCTTTACTGACATACACACGATTTTCTTTGCAGGATTTCATAAGGAATTGTACGAGTAGCTAGCTAGAATAGAAGACACTCAGTTTGAACTCAGATCTAGACCACCTATGGTTTGGACAGTGGTGTTGATTAAGAAAGTCAAGAGAGTCGATAATGTTGTGTCTAGAGAAGTGGATCTCTAGTTTGATATCACTATTGGAGGGCACATTACTGAGTTTTCTATCGACAGAGTAGAATCATATAGTCAAGCATAGAGGTATTTCTTTAAGGGACCTAGAGGAAAGTTTCTACACTTTTTGAAATTGAAGATTAAGATGCTATTGCATGAGAAGAATATCTTGAAGATATAGTAATCAGTAGATTTTAAAGATAATGTTCAAGAACTCAAACAGCAACAGTGACGCAGAGGTTGGACACAGGCGCAGTGGGAGATCATTTAGAAAGGTTCTTCTTGTGAACCTATTTAAGTAGAGTTACATTCCATTGGCACAAGACGAATATTTCTATAGTGGAGAAGAAGCAGGGCGATCAGATGAAGAGTATTTAGAGTTCGCAAGGGAAGAGGAAGTAGAGACTGAAGAACTTTGCCAAAAAGAACCAGTAAGTTTAGGGACTGCGCCTACTGTTGAAGTAAGTATTACTACTCCTCATGTTGTTTTAGTAGTAGTAAGTAACCAGAGTAACCAGAGTAATCAAAGAACTCAGAGTACTGTTACAAGCAGTTTAGTACATACTCGATCGTGAAACCAAGGAAAATCCATGGCAGATGAAATGAGGTTAACCATTTTCAGAGGAGATGGATCTGAGGATCCTAACCATCATTGGTTCTTATGTGAAGTTGTATGGAGCATTAAGCAAGTCGTCAATGAAGCTGTTAAGAGAGCTCAATTTAGTACTACCTTGAGGGACCGTGCATTGAGACGGTACATAAATTTTGTTACAGGATCTGTACAGCCTAAATCATTGAATGACATTAAGACTGCGTTGAGTGTAGAGTTCAATAAGCCTAAGTCAGAGTTGCAGTGCATTACAGAGTTGAAGGAAATCAAGCAGAAGGTGACTGAACCAGTTTGGGAATTTGATTAGAGGTTTAAGACCTTGACATGCCATTTAAGTTTTCATATTCCAGACGAGCAACATAAGGAATGTTTCATGGCTTCCCTCTTACCACATATTAGAGTTCCTCTGATGCAAAAGAAGGTTGCTTCGCATGCTGAGGCATTAGATATTTCCATGAAACTAGAAGCAGCCCCTGTAGGAGAATCCAGTCCCAGTATGAGTCAGATTTTGAATCAATTAACTAGTTTATCTTTGCAGGTTGAAGACATGAAGAAAGATAAAGGAAAGGAGAAAAGAGAAGACATATGGTGTATCATATGTAAAGCAGAGGGCTATGATAAAGAGAACTATCTTGTATTTAACGAATACTTGGCCTCTAGAGCCCCTAACCCTTTGAAGAAGGCTATTGTACCATGGTTTGAGGTATGTAGAACTAGACATCGCCCTGGTGAATGTTATTATAGGAAGAAATATGTCCAGACACACACCAATCTTTATTGTACATTATGCAAATATGTGGGGCATGATGAGAAGGACTGTAGGGCTTATGACCTCATGCATGAAAGACCAAGGGATACATATAGAATTCAAGGAGAATTACAGCAAGAAGGGAATCTTGCGCAGCTTAACTCCCCAAGAAGAGGAAACTTCAATCCTCGAGGTGGGTTCAGAGGGAGAGGACGAGAAGGAGGCATGGGTCGAGGTCAAGGTCAGATTATTTTCTATAACTGCACCCAACCAGGTCATTTGGCACGGGATTGTCAGAACCCTTGCACTACTTGTAGCTATTGTAATTAATTTGATCATATCATCGAAGACTTTCCAATATTTTTAGCTAAAGTTAAGGAAAGTTAAGGGGAAGCCAGCAAGTCCAACTAATATCAGCTGAACCTCATGGCGAGGAACCCAGAGTCGATGTTATTAATACAAAAGGCATTCTCACAGGAGAATATAGGGTGACTCCAGGAAAGACTACAGAGGGATCAGGGATCAGAAGAGCCGTAGAGAAGGCGCCATTGTTTTATCAAAGGAAAGAAAAGCATACTTTTGAAGAAGCAAGGAGAGAATTTGGAGGTGAACAGGCTTCTTCATCTAGGGAACAAACGGACGTAAGGGAATGTGAAATGCCTCTAAAATTTGATCATTCTACCCTACCTAGATAGGGAAAAGAGGTAAGAAAGCTTGTGGACTTCTTGTATACTTGTATTAATTTGATTAAATATGAAAGAGTTGTGTAGGAACTACAACACCTGATAAGACAATATGAAATTGGAAGAATAGACCCTCTACTTAATAGAGTTGTGAATCAAGTATCTAGAAAAAGGAGGACAAGTAAAGAATTGCACCTTAGCGATCAGATTGGAGACTACGGCATAGACCATGTGGTCCTCGACCTGGGATCATAAGTAAATGTTATGACGAAGTAGACTTATGCATTGATGGGAAAACCTAAATTGATTTACTCTTCTATTAGGCTCAGTATGTCTAACCAACAGGCAATGAGACCCTTTGGAAGACTAGAGAATTTCCCTGTAGACATCGACGGAGTGAGGACATTTGAAGACTTCGAAGTAATTGATATTGTTGATGATATTTGTCCTTATCCTGCGTTGTTGGCTATTGATTGGGATTCCAACAACTTGACTGTTTTTTACCTAAAAAAGAGAATAATGACATTTGAGGGTGATGGCCTTATGGTCATTGCACCTCTTGATCATGATGAAGGTCACATATACACAAAACTTATAAGGGAAGAAGATTGCACCTACGAGCTAGAGAACACATATAAACTGACAGCAAGACAACAGGATTATATTAATTCTACATCAGATGGAAATCTAATTTGGAGAATTAAAAGTGCATGCTCCTCAAATTCAGAAGAAGCATTGGAAAATTGGCAGAACATAATGTATGAATTCTCTACACGGAGGTGTGCCAGATTGACTAAATCAGTTCATTGGATTCGCACAAAAGTAAGTAATCTTCCAACATTTGATATCTTGAATCATTTAGAGATATTTCTAGTTGAATTTGAGAGAATTGTACCAGTACAACATAGGTTGTTTGCACTAGACAAAGCCTTGAAAGAAACACCAGCTAGATGGTGGGAAGCTCACAAGAAGAACATCATGGAATGGGTACAATGTCACACCTTGTTGACAATGCACTTTTCAGACCGAGATGAAGGTTGTGAAGTTTGATACATAGGTCAAATTTTTCCTAAGGACCATATGCGAAGTTGTGAGGAAGACTGGAGCAGCATTCCTAAAGAACAATGGGTACATAAGTTCATTAACACCTTAGATACTACACCTATCAACTGGTATCTTCAAGAAGAATTGTGCTTAGCCACTACATATTCGTATGGTATGACCCAAAACTTTATAGCTATGTTCCTATTTCAAATTCAATACCCCACAGTAGATCAGGCTTTACAAATTGTAAGATGGAAGGTCTTTGAGGAAGTACATAACCTCCCTCTTGAACAAGAAGAAGATGAATGGATTACACCTCTTCAAAGGTTACAAGGTTGTTATAATATTAATGTTGATGAAGATGATGACCCTAGGAATGTGAACATTTCATAAACGGAAGGACAACGAGATATAGAAGGGCCAGGGATTGAGTTACCTTTTGTTGGGCATCCTATTAAAATTAAGAAAGTTAATATTGGAACAAAACAAACACCTAAGTTGGCAAATGTTGGAGACTATTGGGATGATGCTACTATTAGTAAGATTACAGAACTATTGCATGAATATCAGGACTTGTTTCCAACCAAGTTTACAGACATGAAGGGCATTAAAGGGCCCATGGGAGAAATGAAGATACCTTTGAAAGAAAATGCAATACTTGTCAAGAAGAGGCCTTACAGACTGAATCCCAAGTACAAGCATAAAGTTAAGATTGAATTAGATAGAATGTTGAAAGCAGGAATCATAGAACTAGTTGAAGAATCTGAATGGATCATCCCTATGGTGGTCCAAGACAAGAAATCAGGAGAAATTAGAATCTGTGTAGATCTAAGGAAACTGAATGATGCATGTTCATATGATCCATTTCCTACACCTTTTACTGATGAAGTTCTATATAATGTAGAAGTACATGAAGTTTATTCATTCACAGATGGATTTTCAGGCTATCACCATATCAGAATTTCTAAGGAGGACAGACATATGACTACATTTGCAACAGAATGGGGTTCTTTTCAGTACACTATGATTCCTTTTGATTTGAAGAATGCACCATCCATCTTTTCCAGGGTGGTGGTCAAAGCGTTTAAGGAATTTTTACATAATTTTTTGGAGGCATACTTTGATGACTGGACCATTTTCAGTCTATTGAAAGACCATATTGAATGTTTGAGATTAATGTTAGATAAGTACAGGAAATGTCAGATTTCCCTTAACTTGAAGAAGTGTATTTTCTTTTCACCTTTTGGAGTGTTGTTAGGACACATTGTGTGTAAACAAGGGTTGTTGGTAGATCCTTCCAAGATTGATATCATTGTTGATCTACCTCCTCCTACTTTGGTTAGACAGTTGCGCACTGCATTGGGACACATTAGATATTATAGAAAGTTTATTAAGGGATACACACATATAACAACACCTATGGAAAATTTGTTAAAAAAGGATAGTAAGTTTCAATGGACCGAGGAATGTCAACAGAGCTTCGACACATTAAAGAAGAAAATGGTCACTGCGTCTATTTGGGTTTTTCCATATTGGAGTAAGGAATTCCATGTTCATGTCGATGCTTCATCCATTGCATTAGGAGAATTTTTAGCACAACCAGGTGTGGAAGATATTGAATACCCTATAGCCTTTGCTAGCGGGAATATCTCTACATCTGAAATGAATTATACTACCACTGAAAGAGAAGGCTTAGCTATGGTATATGCGTTGCAGAAATTTAGACACTACTTGTTGGGAGGAAATGTTAAGATGTTTACTGATCATTCTGCATTGAAGTACTTAGTCAACAAGCCAATGTTGGGGGGGATGATATGCAAATGGATATTATTATTCCATAAGTATGACTTTGAGATCGTGGTCAAGCCAGGAAAAATGAATAAGGGACCTGACCATTTATCCATATTAGAACATGGAGAGGAACCTACCAGTTTGGATGATATACTACCAGATGCACAGTTGTTGGTCATCAGAAAATTCGATGATCACTTCATCGAGATAGTCCACTTCCTATCCACAAGAATGGATCCTCGCGAGTATACAGTTATTCAGGAGAAACAATTGGTAGTCTGTGCTGCATATTTTCAACTTATAGTTGGACAGTTATATAAGATGGGACCATATGAGATCTTAATAAGATGTGTTATGGATTCAGAAAGAACATTGATTCTTGAAGAAGAACATGAAGGCATTGCAAGAGGACATTATGTAGGGAAAGAAACAGCGCAGAAGGTTCTCAGAGATGGCCTCTGGTGGCCCACTTTACATAAGGATGCTAAGGAATACTACAGAGCCTGCGATGTATGTCAAAGAGTAGGGAAGCCATCCAGAAGGGATGATATGCCTTTAGTACCTCAGTTAAATTTACAGGCATTTGAGAAATGGGCTATTAACTTTGTGGGACTTATAAACCCACCAGGAAAGTGCATAGGAGCTCGATACATTATCACTACTACATAGTATTTGACCATATGGATAGAAGCAAGAGAAGTTAAGGACTATAGTGCATCTACAACTGTGCGGTTCATCTTTGATGATATCGTAACCAGATTTGGATACCTGCAGAGCCTTATGAATGATCAAGGCACACACTTCATTAACAAAACTATTGAATCCTTGAAGCAGGAGTTCGAAGTTCACCATCAGAAGATCACACCATACCACCCACAGGCGAATGGTACAGTCGAAGCTTTCAATAATATCTTGGAGACAGCGCTGACTAAGATTTGCAGTGTTAATAGAGATGATTGGGATTTGAGAATTCCAACAGTTTTATGGGATTATCGAACTACTTGCAAAAAGCTAACAATGTAGACTTCCTTTAAGTTAGTTTATGGCCTGGAAGCAGTGTTACCTATGTAATATTTGGTTCCTAGTTTAAGAATTGCAACATTTACAGGTATGGATGACATCGACGTTGTTCAAGACAGGTTCACACAATTGATAGAATTAGAGGAAGATAGGTTCATTACACGATTTCATCAGTAGGTACAAAAAGAATGAGAAAAGGCTTACCATGATAGACATATCAAGAAGAAAGAATTTAAAAAAGGATATTTGGTACTTTTATACGACATCAAGTTCATGAAGCATCCAGAAAAGTTCAAGACACACTGGCTTGGGCCATTCGAGGTTGCCTATGTTACAGAGGGTGGAGTTGCGCAGTTGAATACCCTTAATGGAGAATGGAAGGATGGTTTAGTAAATGGGAGCCGATTGAAACTATATTATGACAACGAGTTGCCTCACAGCTAACAGTAAAATCAAGGAAGAAGGGTATAGATACCAGGTGCAGTTGAAATTGGGTACTAGACACAAAAAAGATAATCTGCACAAAATAGGGAGGGACAAAGCAGAAAGCACAGGCTTCTCTACGCAGTCTGCAGTCGAAGTAATACAAGAGGTTCAACCCTACAGTGACTCAGGACGAGTCACATGTGAGTGTTGGGGGTCTATTGGCCCTTGGGCGGGTATTATGGAAGAAAGCAAAGATTAAGGAAGAAGAAAAACAAAGAACGAAGTGTGCGGAAGGCACAAAAAATGAGGAAGGGTCAAATTGGTTAAAGAAGCATAAAAGAAGGAATGAAGTAAAGGAAAGCAAGTCGTTGAAAGAGAATATCAAGGAATACAAAGCAACAAAGAAGACATATTGGAGACAAGTCAGCAAGTGGAATAATACACTAATGGGTGCTTTGGAGCACCTCGCAGAGAAGAAGGAAGAACAGGTTGGCGAAGCCCTTAAAATGAGGGTTATGTGGACCTAGGGTTTTGGTACCTAGGGTTTTAGAACCTAGGGTTTTGGCACCTGGACTTCGGTCTAGGGTTTCTAAGAGACATGGAATGATAAATAGAGGTTTAGAAGACTTGAGAGGGTTGTTGATAGAGAGAGTGAGATGTAAAAGTGTTATGTCTTAGAGCATTCTTGTATTTTGGATATTCAGTTGGGTACGAATATCAACTCTGCATCTGGGTGCACAGGGTTGGGAGATAAAGAGGAGAGAGAGAGAAGGATCTACAGCTGAGTGTGAAAATAGAACGGTATATTTTCATCTACTTTATCAATAAACACAGTTATGTGGACATATCCCTAGGGAGAGGGCGAACCACGTGAAATATTGTTGTTCTATGTGATTGATGTTGTCTTATTTGCTATCTTTTATACTATGATTTCATTATTATTTTCCTTACTAAAGATAGGAAGATATAACTAACTTTGTGAAGTTAAGAATAATATTGTTAAGAATCTCTAGGTCATATTGCATTGTTATTCTGGAATCATCTTGAACTTACTCTGGTTGTAGACACTTGTGTCCTACAACCCCCCCTATTGCTACTTCGAGTGAGACTTCATCTGCTCCATAGGTGTTGTCAAAAGGGCCAGTAGTTAGGGTGTGTTGGTGCATTGTCAGAGTTGAACCTTAGGTATGCCCCTATGCCAATAACACATAACATTGATAAACACTTATCTTTTCAGGACAGTTGTGCAACCAGCTGATTGGGACAGACGCTCCACCCAACCATAGGCTTGTTGTTATATATATCAACAACAAGACACCCTCTATATTGGGTTAGGAATACACAAAAGAGAGTTTCTATCACCATATACTCATAGCTCAGATATCCCAAAACCCACTGGCATTCTCCTACAACTATCTCGATTTCCACTAGATTTTTTCCTCTTGACCTATCCAACCCAAGAAATGTACCCCTTCACTGCTCTAAGTCCATTGGGCATCCCATTCGTTTATTAGGGTCTCTTTGGAATAACTAGGAATATCACTATTGGAAACTCAAGGGGAATATGTGCTAGGAAAACTACTAGGAAACAACACAACAATAACTTGTTGTTCTAGTGCAACCCACATAGGAGTTCACTCTTTAGGCCTAACAACTTGGTTCTTCAGTATACAACTCCAAAATTCTATAGAATTCACCCTACATTGTTGTTACATCTCCAGAGCTCCTCTTTCTTGTTCTCTACTTATTGTTCATTCCCCCAACCCAACAGTCCAAAAGCTACTTCTCCTCTCTATACAAATTTCCTCTCTTTCCCCAAGCAAATCGACTCTCACACTCTCTAATGTTGATTTTACTTCAACCTTGCTACCCCTCCATGCCTAGGGGTAAATAGAAGAGATCATGTATCATGGCCCATAATGGAGAACATGATCTTGACCATGATGATCATCAACATGTCTGCAAATGGTTTCCCAACAGTCCCCTTCATTCACCTTTATAGCTATAGGAAAACCAATCCTCATCGCACCTAAGAAACCCAATGTATGGGAGATTGTAAGCCAATGTCACCATGAGGTATGTTAGTCCTTGTTTCATGAAAAGTGTTGTAATTAATTTGTTTGGCATGTGGATGAGGATCTTTGGTTGAAGTTGGATAATGGATCATTGGCTTGGGAAATTGTGTCAATTTCCTTGTTTCACCTTGGTGGTCAACTTCGGTTCCCTAGACCCATGTTTTCACCACCCAGGGAAAAGGGGTACTATTAGGGGAACCTCACAAGGGTAACATTTTGTTCCCCACCAAAATTAACACTTTCCATCCTGGAGCCTCTTATAGTGTAGAAAACTTCGATAATGGGTCATGATCCGTTATCTCATGAGAAGAAGGGGATAAAGGCCCATAGGTTGATACAATTTCTCTATACATGCATGATATTGCTAATTGAAAATTTTCACCATAAAATCCTCATGCCATCTTGATATCTACCCCCTCTAATGGTAATCTCCCATGTTCAGATGTGAATGAATGCACCAAATTATAAAGGAAAATAGCCTAGTATAAAAATAAAGGAATGAAGCTTGAAACCTTATAAAGGGGACTTGAAAAATATAATTGGGTATGAAAAGTAAAATCAAGGGGTTTAGAATAAAAAAATTACCGAGGAAAGGGTATCTCAAGCAAGCAAGTGCTCCCTCTACAAAGGCGCTCATACAAATTCATTTAGTGACACCATAATCCATGAAGTAAGCTCTAAAACCATATCACTATCACTCTTACTCTTGAAGGGTTTCTTTCTTTCCTGCTTTCGTCGAGACCTATCCCTCTACCTGGGTATTTTCTTTTCTATCTAGATTGGCACACATAATAGGGTTGGATGAAGGCCCTCCCATACTTAAACTTTCCAACTCAAATGAGGTCCTAGGTTGGTGTCATGCTCGAAGGGGATATTGAGGTGAATTGTTTACATGGCTTATATCTTAAGTAAAAAGTTACTTTGCATGCATTAAGGACTAATGTTTCTTGTGGACCTTGGCTAACTTTGTATTGGATGACCCTGATATGGTTCTTTGAGGGACATCCTAATTTTTCCCCTCAGACGTTGTACCTAAGAAGTGGGTCATTCAGTGACTCGCCACCCTTAAACATCAACTCTCACATCCTTGGAACCTTAGATGATGGAAATACGGGCTTGGTTTGAGCAAATTCAGTCAAGATGGAACACATATGGGACGGAAACCCATAGGCTGAGAAGAGTACCCCAAAGCCTATTTATTCACTACATAAGGGAAATTGCAACAACAACTAGAGAGATAACTTGAAGAGACAAGATGCATCTCCCTCCAACCTAGACGTAGCATCTAGATCTGGGACATTGGCCCTATTTTGATGATGAAATCATCTTTGAGGGTTTGATGCAACTAGGTTTTGGTGTACACCTAGGGTATCGATGATGGTTGGCATGAATTTGGGTGAGGGAAGACATCATTTTATCCCACCTCACTCTAGATTGGTGCCATGTGGCCTTTGGAGGCCTCCTACTTTCCTAGGAGGGATCAACATCTCACATTTGTGGCTCATTTATGAAATATTTTTTACATATTAGCATTTGTAAAGGGATAATTAGGGGTCGGCCCCATTTCTATTTTGATGTTAACATTTTCTATGGACAAATTATGCTAGGCTATCCTCCTATAAGAATACTATCACTATCCTTTTCATTTTCATCATCATTCCTCACCATTATGGTTTAACTCTTCTAGTATTTTTGTTATTTCATCTCTCTCTCTCTCTCGCTATTTTGGATGGATATTTATGAAATTAAGGTTTTGCGCTCTTGTCTTCTTGGATAAAGTAAGTAATTTTCTGGAATTCTATGGTATATTGTTGATGTAAATAGTGAAATTTCTATTTTTCTGCAAGGATTCTTGTTTGTTGAAACCCTAAGAGAGTAACATAAGTGCTTCTTCCTCTCACAAATTTTACTTGTCCAAAATTTGTGAATTGTCTTTTCTAGGGTTAGAACCCTAAATCCCTAAAGTGATAGAACTTTAGGATTTTATCCCTAGACAATTGATATTTTATCTAAGTGAATATGCAAGAAGGGAGAAACAATATCTAAGGCCCAAAAGTTCTTGCACCCTAGACGTCCTTCTCCTCAAAGTATAAAGCCTAAGGCCCAAATGTGCTTGCACCTTAGGATTTAGACTCTACCTCTTGGTTTCAATTAGATCAACCTTCAAGCTTGAATTCATTTGAGACTCCATAGCCTTAGAATGGTAAAGGCACTAATCTAGAAGTAACTATTGTGGTGAAAGTAATTGATAAAACCCCCTTTTCAAATCTCTCAAGTATTCTACTAACTTTACTAACTCTAACATTAGAAAACTTGCAATATTTATTGTTGTTGTTATAAACGTTTTCTACAACCATATAAAACTACATTAAATTGTTGCATACACTCATCTAAAGGTGGCTTAACTTGTTCAAAATTTATCTCTAGAAACTGGATAACTTTATGCCTGATGAATGCTTACTCTTCTTGCTAAATTTCTACATTTATGAGAAATTTATCTCATTGTTGTTACAAAATACGTATTATTGTCATGAGACTAGTTTATTGTTGTGATTTTCAACAACCAAGTGCAATTTAATTTTTCTAGTGTTTAGAGAGGTCATTGTTGCATGCTTTAGCTTGGTAATTGTATATATATGTTGCTAATTGTTTCTTGTTCCGAGAAGGTACAAAAATCACCTTACAATCTATTTCTCCTTCCTAGACCTAGACCAACTAATTGGTGATCAAGATAGGGGGAGGTAGGATTGGCTATTAAACTTGTTATTTTATCCCTTGAGGTCACTAGGGAATCCTCCCTTATGGTGGACCTACTCCATCACTAAAATGAGGGAAGATCCTACTTAGGTGACAGTGGTAGTTTCTTCCATAGTTATGCAATATTTGGGGATCTTTTGGTGGGATTTGCACACGTACAAATCATGTGATAACATTTTGGCATCGTTTCCGGCTAAAATTGAGTCATTACACTCACAAAAAATATTTGGTAAACTCCTCTTGAAGTCGTTATCTTACAAGTTTACCTAGTGAATCCACTGAGGGTGATTCCCTCACTTTCCTTTGATGATCCTAAAGGGGCCATTTGGAAACTCCACAAAGCTCAAGGAGGTGCAATAACCCTCCTAAGGACTAGAAGAGAAGGGTTCCTCACAACTCACCTGTAATTAAATCCTATCCTTGTTCAATGGAAACCTTCATGTATCTCCAATAGCTCAAAATAAATGGGTGTCCAATATATATAATCCTTTAGACATGCATGATATCCTAGGATACCCTCGACAGATGCCTCTGATGTTTTAAAAGTGGTTTCCCACATTTTATGGTAATGATGTGATTATTGTTGAAGAGCATTTGGATAACTTTTGGGCCTTTTTCCAACTCAATCCTTTGAGTGATGATGTTGAATATGTGTTGATGAAACTCTTCTCATCCTCTTTTATTGATGACGCTAGGAGGTGGTACAATAGTCTCCCTAGAAAAAGTATTAATACCTGGGATCAATTCGAATAGACCTTTCTGAAAAGGTGGGGTGCTAAGGAAGACCCTAACTTATTGTTGTTGTGACTAACAAAAATAAAAAAGATAGAGAATGAAATTGTCAAATAGTTTGATGTCAAGTTTTAAAAATTGCTCCAACAGATACCTAACAACATTCACCCCTGAAAATATCATCTCCTTCTCCTCTATGTTAAGGCCTTTGGAGGACATTTTGGGTTCATGATCAGGGATATGACTCCAAATACCATTGAATAGGCCCAAGAACTAGCTGCAAAAATTGAGGATAATCTTTAATTCTACAAGATAGAACCTTTCTGTGCCCCAAGAACCAAGGCTAATACCAAACCAATAACATTACATAATGTTGAGCCCACTCAAGATATTAGCACTCCATGGGAACAAAGGATTGAAGAAGCAATAAATGACCTCACCAAAAATCAAACCCTAATGATGAAAGAGATAACTAATTTGGAGAGGGTGCAACAACAAGCCATCAAGCCTCCCTTTAGGGGCCAACCTCGGAGATAAAACCAAGGGCCCCAAATGAACAAAGGGTTCCCAACACTCTAGATCCTTCAAATTTTATAAGTCAAGAAGAGACTCCTTGGTGTCTGCCTTGTGGGGATTCACATTGGGAGCATGAGTTCCCTAGGGGTAATGGGGAGCCTGATCACATGGATTTCTTTGATACCATAAACTCTATATTTTCCATATCTCCCCAAGAGTGCCTCAATACCACACCAAAACAACTTGAGGAGGGAAAGAGAGAAGCATCCAGGAGGTCTAGGATGGAGATCATAAAGAAAATGGATGAGGAATCAAAGGAGAATCTTAGGAAGAGATAATTACAAGTGTACACTATACAAAGAAATGTGCCCCAAGATCCTACCAGTGACCCTATATTCCCTCAACCAAGCCCTCCTTCACCACCTACAGATAATTTTCCTCCTAGTTCAAGTTTTCCAAATACGAATGTCCATATACCTCTAACAAAAATAATTAATATCCCTTCGATGAGAAGAAAAGTTGAGAAATTCTTTAGAGTACAAGGGGAACATGAAGACCCTCATGTGATGTTGCAATATAATCATTTCATACCACACTATGATGAGCACCCACCTTTCTACATTTCCCTACAGATGAACAATAAGCATTTGAACAATTGTATGGTTGAATCATGGGTGGGTGAAAATGCTATGGCCTTGAAGGTAATGAGACAATTAGTTTTGGAAGTCACGAGGCCTTATAGAAATTTCTATGGAATTGAATCCAAGGATATTCCCACATATGACGTGATAGAAAATTTGAAGGTTTGGCTTGATTGATATCCTGTGATAGTCTTTCTAATGAACATCGTGGTCATAGATGTCCCATATGTTTGGGGAATCCTCTTGTCTAGAAATTGTTTTGTAATGGTGGTACCTTACAAATGGATTTGACTTTACTTGAATTCCCAAAGCTAACATAGATTAATATAGGCTAGGTAGGAATTTGCACCATGCATTACATTTGTATATATTTTCATCATGCATTCATGCTACTATAAGCTTTCATATTCTTGTATATATTTCACTCTCATTTGTATATAATGAATACATGTTAGGAAATTTCACTTAATTATTGTATATCATTCCTTTATCATTTTGTAGCTTAGTGAATTTTTTTCTTTTCAGCATGGTTTTGGATTTATTGCTAACTCTTATGGATCACATCCATTGGATGATAGTTCTAAAGGGTGTTGTTGTTTGAAGTGGGTATAGTATTGTAGGTCTTGGAAACTATAGATACTTAGGTTCTCATGCACTCTATGGTAAGCACATGTCCCCATGTTGGATCCAGATGTTACCCCCCCATGCCTAGGGGTAACTAGAGGAGATCATGTCTTATGGCCCACAATGGAGAACATGATCTCGACCATGATGATGATCATCATGTCCACAGATGGCATCCCAACAACACCCCTCATTAAAATTTACAACTATAGTACAACCAAATCTCATCGCATCCAAGCAACCCATTGTATGGGAGATAGTAAGCCAACGCCACCATGAGGTATATCAGTCCTTCTTTCACGCAAAATGTTGTGCTTTATTTGTTGGGCATGTGGATGAAGATATTTGGTTGAAGTTGGATAATGGATGACTGGATTGGGAAATTGTGTTAGTTGCCTTGTTTCACCTTGGTGGTTAGCTTTTGTTCCCTAATCCCATGTTGTCACCACCCAGGGAAAATGGGCACTACTGGGGGGCCCTCACAAGGGTAAAATTCGTTTCCCTGCCATAATTAACATTTTCCATAGTGTAGCCTCTCATAGTGATCCATATGGATTTTTGTGGCCTCCCACCTATTCCAAGTCTCTCATTTTGGCAGTTTTCTAGTTTGGCAGTTTTTTCCCTAGTTTTTGGGTCCTTGACTTGCGGGGTCGTTTTGAGGCCCTAAACAATGTTTTTTAGGGCTCGCACAATAAGAAAGACTTTTGAAAAAAATAAACAAAATGTGTAGACCTCAAATAGACCTTTCAAATGGGCTATCATGCGCCTAAAACAGAGATTGTATGAAAAAGTTACAACCCCGGGAAGTTGATGTACTAACTTACCCAAACGGGGCCCACGTGACTTTTGGCGCTTCATCTCCTAGGGTTAGGGTTTTTTGGATGTATAGGGTTTTTGAAATTCCCATTTATTGTAATAAGTCCTTCAGAGCCTCATTGTAATCTTATTCTTGTGAATGAACACAACTGTCACATCTCTTCTTAGAGATAAGCCGCCACCATTCTAGCAAGCTTGTTTCTGCTGCATTTTACAATTTCATCTTATTTCCTTATTGAATAGAAACCAGTTTTGTTGTATATATGTTATTTTGTGTTAAGAATATTTTGATAATAATCTGTATTCATTTCTTTCTGCAAATATATTCCAGATCAGTGGTATCAGAGTGGTCTTCTCCTTGTCATTCTTAATGCATGTCCCCAATGAGGTCAAGGTACAAATAATTGGGTCTCGAGCTTGTTTCTCTTGAGGAAAAAATATCTCGCATCCCTAAACGAGCTCTCATGATAGAAGAAAATAAGTACTACGGGACAAGAGATCCCTTTAAAAAAATTCTTGAGGAATCCCTCATGCAACAGAGGAATGAGATGATGGATAGTTTTGCACAGATCCTTCAACGCCTACCAACAAGCGACACATCTTCCTCAAACGGAGGTGTCGCCCCCTTCAAGGTACAAATCAACTTCGATATTCCTATATTTGAAGTTCAGATAGACGAAGATGCGGTAGACAAATGGTCGAATCTTCTAGAAGGGTATTTCTTTGTCCATAACTTCTCGAATAGAGAAAAGATTATTTTTACGCTCCTCAAAGTCGTCCCCCATGTCAAAGATTGGTGGGAAACTTTTTGTGAGCAAAAGGAAACAAAGGAACCCTCATTATTTACAGTCCCAGTCACCTGGGAGTCCTTCAGGGATGTTATTAAGGAACAATACTACCCTTTTGGAAGTTATGACAACCTGTACACAAAATGGACCACGTTGTGTCAGGAAAGAGACCAAGCGGTGCCCGAGTTCACAAATATCTTCCATACCTTGCGCACTAAGATGGGTATCAAATATTCTGAGGGACATCTAGTGCTCAATTATCGTGGTGGTCTGCATAGATACATCTAGGACGAAATCAATTTTCTATACATCTCATCCTTAGGCGCGGCCTACCGATATGTCGTCAAAATCGAGCATAAGCTCAAACAAAAGACATGAGAATTTGGTCCTGGGAACCCCTCAAAGGAAAAGCCAGGAAGGGCGGCCCTAACCCGCAGAAAAAAGAATAGAGCAAAGACAAACGACCTCAGGAAAACCAATCTAGGCCGCAAGCAAAGAAGGACACCGAAAAGACAAAGAAAGATATTGGGAAGTGGTGCAACTTCCATAAGAGCCCTTGGCATAACACTGTCGATTGCTGCTCGAAGCAGTCACTGGTGGTTGAGGTGAAATCCACTGAATTAGATGTGGGTTCTGACTCTAAGTTAGAACCTGAAAGGGGGAGATGGATCATTGACTCAGAACCGAGTGTTACCATTTCTACCACCAAGCTCCTTCCTAGTGAACCAGACGAGCCAGAGGAAGGCGAGTGCCTTTTTCATTCATAGATGTGGGTGAAGGGTACCCTGTTTCACTTCATCATTGATAGAAGTAGCCAGAAGAACCTCATCTCAGTAGAGGTTTTCAAGCGACTCTCCCTACCGAGAATGCCGCACCCACAACCCTATACCATCGGATGGTTCCACTAAGGAAGAAACATCCGCGTTAGACAACAATGTCTCATGTCATACGACATCAAGCCCTTCAAAGACGACGTATTGTGTGATGTTTCCCCTCTCAAAGTTTGTAATGTTCTTTTGGCCAACCATATTTATGGAAAATTCATGTTATATTTGAGTCTAGACCTCGTGTGTTATTATTACTTTGAACAAGAAATTGTATAGGATACCCGAGGCAGTCCCACCCAGTGTTATTTCCTTGATCTCTGCCAAGCAATGAAGAAAGGGAATCTCTCAGACAGGGAAGTTTGTCTTCTTCATGATTCTCTCTCAGAATGAGTGAAATATCATAGCCACATCTAGGGTCTCCATGGACAACCTCTCCATATAGCAGAACCAAGTGGATAATTCCATGGAAGAATACTCAGATATCTTCTTCTCACCTACCGGGGTACCTCTACACTGTTAGGTCAAGCACCCCATCGATCTGACCCCCGACGCACCGCTTCCCAATGGGCCAGTCTATCATTACTCTTTGTTAGAGAATGAGGATATCAAGTGACAAATCCAATAACTGCTCCACAAGGGGCACATCCATCCAATATCATAACCTTGTGGCAGCCTAATCATGTTGGTACAGAAGAAATATGGAACCTGGCGACTCTGCATTGATTACCAGGCCCTGGAAAAAATCACAGTCAGAAACCGGTACTCGATTCCTTGAATTGATGACCTCCTTGATCAGCTCATGGGGTCCAAATACTTCAGTAAGAGTGATCTGAATTTTGCCTACCACCAGGTCCCGATAGAATAGAAAGATGTATGGAAGACCACCTTCAAGTCAAAGGAAGGTCTTTTTGAATGGTTCGTCATGCCCTTTGGGTTTACAAATGCTCCAACCACTTTCATGAGGATGATGGATGATATCCTACGACCATTCACCAATAATTTTGTAGTGGTGTATTTGGATGACATCCTCATATACAACAAGACTTGGGAAGAACACTCGCAGCATATTCAGCAGGTTTTGCACACCCTCCGACAGCACCAGCTCTAACCCAACTTGGAAAAATGCTCCTTCAGCATCGACATGGTTCATTACATGGGCTACATCGTTGATTAGCATTGCGTACATGTGGATCTAGACAAAATCCAAGTCATCTGTGACTGGACAGCCCCAACCATACTCACTAATCTTCAGAGCTTCTTGGGCCTTGCCAATTTCTACTTCAGGTTCGTGTTGGGATTCTCCCATATTGCATGGGCCCTCAGCCAAGTAACTAGGGGTGGTGGTAAGGAGAAATTTGTGTGGGTCTGGTCCCAAAAACAAGCGTTCAATGATTTGAAGCAATGCTTGTGCTCAGCCCTAGTACTTTCACTACTAGACCTGCAGCAGCCCTTTGAGATCGAGACATATGCTTCAGATTATGTTGTGGGCGTTGTTCTCACTCAGCACAGCCACCCCATGCCCTATCATAGTGAGACACTATCATATGTTGTATGTAA
The DNA here is from genome assembly GCA_009831015.1 of Picea engelmannii. Taxonomy (NCBI): domain Eukaryota; kingdom Viridiplantae; phylum Streptophyta; class Pinopsida; order Pinales; family Pinaceae; genus Picea; species Picea engelmannii. The sequence goes on from ML786669.1 coordinate 124,742, forward strand.
GTACCCTAATTATGAAAAAGAAATGTACTCCATTGTGAAATCATGTCACCAGTGGAGACATTACATTCTTGGGAAGGAAATAGTCATCCACACTGATCATTGTTGATTAAGGTTGGTTGTCATTGATGTCAACCCTTGAAGAAAGACCCGTAGCACAAAGGTTTGGGTAATGGACCCAATAGTGTTTGATGTAAATATGACTCATTATTGTTTTTTCATGGTTGATAAGAAGTAAATATGGATGAACTCCAAAGTAGTCCCCTTATGGTGAAAGCCCTCACGGGAAGACGCTTTGTGGAGTAAGAGAACCCATGCTTAATTGTGGAATAATGAGATGAAGGAAAGTGAATTTTTTAGGGAAAATATCCTATATGGATAGTTCTTGTCATTTCATTTCCGGTGGTATGTGGAACGTCACATAATTCCTCACGGTTAGAGATTTATGGCCATGAGAAGTTGGAGACCCCGGGTTTGGGTAATGGACCCAAGTTTGTTTGATGGGTAACGGTATGAGTTATGATATATTTTCATATAATACTATTCTATATGGATAATATATGTCATTCCATTTCTGTTGGTATGTAGAACGTCACATAACTCCTCACGGTTTGAGAGTTATGGCCTTACGAAGTTGGAGGACCCTCATATGTCATCTAGAAGCCCCAAAAGGTCAAAGTAATCAAAGTGGTTTAAGAGA
>ML786669.1:128245-141358 GCA_009831015.1 Picea engelmannii
AAGACTCTGAAGAAGAATATGAAGAAGCATATGAAGAAGAAATTGAAGAGGCAGAAGTTGACTTCCGAGAATAATTAATGAGTGCCATAGAAGTTATCAGAAGAGAAAAGAAGAAAAACAAGAAACTACAAGCAGAACTAGATTATTTCCTTTAATTTTGAGATTATAGGTTATAAAATTGTTTTGTATTTGCTCTATCTTTCTCTAGGATTCACGAGAGATACTACAGCCCCAGACTTCACATCCATAAAGAATAGCAGGGGTAACAAGAGTCTCAAAGAGGAGTTTCTTCTTATCCCAACTACAAAGTTCAGCTGAATTACAATTGTTTTCAAGCCCATAATAAGTTTTCCATCCCCCAATAATCCTTTTAAATTATTTATTGTATATTTTTTATATTGTAATAATATATAGATATGATATATAGTTTATTATATTACATTATATTTCATATATTTATTATATATTTCTTACATAGTTTTTGAGAACGTGTAGGCATCAAATGAATATAATAATATATTATAATGTTTCGTTTAATATTTTATAATATAGTATAGATTTATATGATATATAATCTATTAATATTTAGGTATATTCTGCTTAATTGTAAGACTTTATAATATATGGTTAGTTCATCTATGTTATAAAAGTTACTAGGTTGTATTTAGTATTATAGTTTATAATACACATTGTTGTTAGTTTAGTTTATTATAGTATATAATTTAGTGTATTGAATTATATAATATAATATAATATATTTTATAATTTATAATGAATAGTAATATTAGTACATTTTTAATTTTTATTATTTATTTTTGTGTTTTTCTATGTTATAAAAGTTACTATGTTGTTTTTAGTATTATAGTTTATAATACACATTGTTGTTAGTTTAGTTTATTATAGTATATAATTTAGTGTATTGAATAATATAATATAATATATTTTATAATTTATAATGAATAGTAATATTAGTATATTTTTAATTTTTATTATTTATTTTTGTGTGTTTAGAGATTTTGAAGTTTTTAGGATTTTCAATTACTCAACTTTTGTGATTCTAATCTCTCTGGCATCATGAGTATTTTATTGTGCAAAAGCATAGCATTTACTATCGACTTGTTGCACTGAAGATGAATTCTGGTTTAGATTTGAAACTTCAATTATAATATGAGTTCTACTGTGGAAAATTCGGAAGAACTCTCTCAAAAGTAGATGTCAACATCAAGGCAAGGTCACTCCCTTCGCCTTCTCAAGCGTTGTCCTTACCACATGACATTAACAATAACAGTTGGGTGCATTTGTGTTTGCGTGATATAGGGTTTGAATTTTAACACTTGAGAGTGAAGACATGGAATTTGAATTTTTTTAATGTTTAAAAATAAAACAACTTTTCAAATGCCAACTTTGAAGGTGAATTCAAATCCTATTGTAACAAACTTGATACGATTATGACCATGACAAAAATCGTACTATTGGGGTAGGATGGTCAAGCAATGCCCTATAAACTAATACTAAGCACATTCTCATGTATTTATTGAATTTGAATCCCATGCATGCGCTTCTTCCTCTCCTCTAAGTTTGAGGTTGTGGTCCTGTTGAAGAGGACAAAGGAATGGCTTCTAACTTGATCTCCAACCGCATCGACCTCTTTTATGGGTGATGGTGAGGTACTAAGGAGGCCCATTTATTTCTATCTTTTTTGGAATTTAATAATAATGGTTTGGTTGTTGTGATTGATTGCAGTATCATTCCTTTGTGGTTTGCAATTTTGTGGTCTATTATAATAATTCAAAAGAACATAAAATCATATCATGCCTTTTTGTTTCGGCTAACGTAGATCAGATTGTTTGGCGCATAAAAAGAGATGATTATTTGGACCATAGATTGGATGGCATAGTGTAGAAAGAGAGATGATTCTTTAGACCATATATTAGATGGCATGGCATAGAAAAAGAGAGGAATCTTTGGATCGTCAATAAATATTTATTAAGCTTCAAGCAGACAATATTTTAAATAATTAGAGAGGCAAGTTGTGCTCTATTTTAAGTAATTACGTATAATAAATTGGCATTGGCACACTGTCTTTTTAAGTAATTAGAGATGCAAGTTGTGATTTATTTTAATTAATTACGTATAATAACTTGGCCTTGGATTTACACTTTTACCGTGCATAAAGTATAGACCCAACCCATGAAATAAGTAAACAAGCGTTATGCAAAAATTATTTCTTGACTTAATATGCTTCAAAATATAATACTTATTGTTTCAACTTGATTCCACCCCACATCAATTTGTATCTTTGAGGATTTCCCCTCGATCTAAGAAGATTTTAGTTCATTTCCACTTGACACTCGCTTTCTTTTCTAGCTAGGTGATTGTACAATTTGGTTTGGGCTTACCCCCTTCTCCCCGTATACTTTTCCAACGTGAGGGGGTGGTTGTTAAGATCCTCCCTCCCTCATTTATCTAGTTGGTGTTAAACTAAGAAAGGGGATAATACAACTCAAGATTGAGTTCAAGGTTCACCTAGACATCGAGTTCAAGGTTCACCAAGATAGAGATACAAAGGCAAGGGTGGAGGTACCATCAAATCTATATCCTTTGAATAATCATGATACATAGATAGTATTAGAAAAAGAAGCACTAGCATAAGAAGCAAAGGCAACAAAGACAAAGGTAAGAGTAGGAGCAAGGGTAAAGGATATAAAGGGACAGAGGTAAAGTAGTTTGGACATCTCCAAATACAACAATGCTAATCTTAGAAACTATATACAAGTTGTTTGAAAGAGAAAGAGCTTAAGAAATGGTGAACCCCAACAAATTCACAACTGAATGAGGTATATTCTTTCCGCCCTCTCTTACTTTACCTTTATATGGTTCTCATCATTAGGTTTTTAATAAGCTTTCAAAGGTCACAGAAAAAACCTGTTGATATTATGGAAATTGTAGGAGGTATTAACCTCCACGTGTAACCTTTGACGAGACGAGAATATTTCGGGAAGCAAGAGAAACCCTAAAACGTTGGATAATAACCCTAGAAGACAAGTCATCTCAAGAGCATATTTAATATTGAGTTATTATCCTCTAGAAAGAGAACTCATCCCAATGAAGTGAGATGGAGCAATATAAATAGAGGGCGCTAGAGATCATTTGTCACTCACTCACTCACAACTGCATAAGGACAAAAAGTGTGCATGACTGGAGGACAAATGCAGCTGCAACAATGGTGACTTGGTATATTGGTTATGGTTTGGAATTTTTGCTTGGTCTTTGTTTATTCTTGCTTGGTGCGCTAGCCTTGGAGAAAGGTGTGCTACCTTGGTTGGCTATTGGTTTGATTCTAGAATTATTTTGTCTGTCAAGGTTAAGGTGCTTGGGTGTGGTGTTTGTGCCTATGGTTGGGTGAAAATATTGCTATGTTGTCTATGGTGAAACGAGCACACATATTTTTCTAACAAGTTATGGGCCCACACTACGTCAGACAGTCTAACCACTGGAAGATAGATTGGGAGGATTTTCTTAGTTGCAATTGCAGTGGTAGTCAGAGTTTTTGTTGTAGTAGTGAAACCCTAACCCTCTTGTTGAGGCACCTTAAGTGAAGATCTTGACCTAATTCTTGGATAGCCTAGTGTGCCCTAGCCTAGCGCACCTCCTGGTACTCTCAATAATCCAAGGCATCAAGTTTTAGTTTTTGGTCAAAGTCAAATATTGACCAAGTCAAAGAAGTCATGACTTACTCTATGAAGTCAGAAAACAAGTTAGAAGGAGCTTCTAACTTCAGAGCATGGAAGACAAGGATTGACCTCGTCCTTGCCAAGAATAAAGTGTTGGATATCATAAAAGGGAAGATCATGGAATCGTTAGCACTATAATTCACGCCTAGATTGTTGTAGGTGTAAGCCTAGTACCCATCAGAATACAAATGGTAAAACAAGTTTATACTTGAGTGGATCAACAAGATTGAGTAAGAAAGGGAGAGAGCAACAAACTGTCTGCAGAGGCATTCCATTGGGCATGGAGTCATAACATCCTATAGATCAAAGGCAATTAAATTATATACGAGATAAATGATTTATATAAATATGGGTAGAAGCATAGAGAATATGACCAAAGGAAGAACATCCATCGTACAAAGATCCTTTCTGCAAACATATTAAATATTGCTTAAACAATAAACAATGATTTAATGGGAAAGCTATAGAAGATCCTCTTATGTTCATGAATCCATCAATCAATGGAAGCTATGATCCTCAAAACCTACAATATATTCAAGCAAGAGGATGACAAGAGAAATGAAAAAGAAAGAATACAATCTGATAAACAAATATCATGAATATTTAATGGCAGAAATGTTGATTACAAACATGCCCTTGGGCTTACAAATAATTAGCTAAACTGCTCCTCCATCTCTCTCCTCTCTTGGATCATGAATCCAACCCTTCAACTCCTATATATAGTGTATCATCTGTCCTAATCTAAAGAGTTCGAATCCCAGGTGGTTTCACTGGATTCCCTTTTCTCTAGGAGTTGTTACAACAAGGTGAAACAAAAAATCCACCTAGCACCTATTTTTTTGGATCTTGTCTATTGTGATAAATGTCTTTTGAAACAGGTCATGTTGGTTTATCTGGTGATAGAACACATGTCCCTCATGTCCAAATACCTCCTATGAAACCATTCAAACCCCTTCATAAAGGTGGAATCCCTCCTACAACTTGAATTTATCAAATTGTTAGAGTTTGCAGCGCCTTTGACAGCATGCGTTGTGAACTTTCTTGTAGGAGATGATTTCAACTTTTATCCCAAACAACGAGCTAGGTCAGGATCATTTTTTGTTAGCAACTCCATGATATTATGATTCATCTCCAAACACAATTTCAGAAGAACCCAGATCGAAATTTAAAAGTTATGATGAAATAATGACTTTGTTGTGTACTAATTTGCTGCAAACTGTCCCAAAATACCAGTTCGCAGTGCCTTTGATAGCACGCACTGTGAACTTTCCTGTAGGTGCATTTTTACCGCCAAAATGATTCCAAACTTTAAAACTTCCATAAGAAGCTAGGAAAAACATTCCAGAGCCTGCTACAAACCTCTTGAAACATGAATTAACCTTGGAAAAATCATATGAAGATGCTAAATTTAGCTCAAGACCCAAAATATCACTTAAGTTGTAATTGTATGCACAACAACAATTGGAGGATGAATAGGCTGGAAGTAGGAGGTGAGAAAAGAAGAACATAAATCCAACTTGGATGAGGCTGCAGACAGACATAATTGAAGCAACTCTATGTAAAACAAAGGGTTTGCAGCACGAATTGAACTAGGTTTTTATGAAAAGCATGCAAGATTTTCCACGTCTGAGGAGAAAAATATGAGTTAAAGGGTTAAAACCTTGGACCTAGATGAATCTCAATCGAGGAAGGTTTGATCTATTAGAAAATAGAGAGTTTGTAGCGCATAGAAATATAGCGGATAAGGTTAATGTTGTAAGAGGAAATTGTAAAATGCTCCTTTGGTATAACAAACTTGAAAATGGCTAGGGTTTAGGATACCAATGATGTACCCTATTTCTTTCATGATGATGAACATTATCATGACACTCATGAATGGATTAAGGTCATAATTTTTTACTCTTGAACATTTCATGTGCTAACATTGGCTCCACGAGGGATGGCATGCGCCCTGTGAGCTACCAATAACATTGTATTTTTAGTGCCTTATCCATTGGGATACAGAGTCTTATTGTTGATCTACTGTAAACCAAGAAACTAAAAGAAACTAAAATGATCGTATGATGAGCTTATTCGCCTACTTCTAACCTAATCTCTGAGATGATTGATCAGCTGACATAAAAAAATCCAATGCATCCATGCAACGACCTTTTCTGTTGATTGAATTCCTTGCATAACCCTGCTTAATGGAAATTCAAATTGAAAATTAAATCCAATCTGAAAACTCATCCACTTTGAAGAACCAATTCCACTAACTAATTCTAGGTAACTCATTAAGGTCTCTTTCTCTGATGTTTCCAATAGAAATGCAAAAGGATCTTGAAGAATATGAGTGAATACCACGTGCTGATCGATAAAAAGGAATGGACAGCATGTGTCTATAGTTCCTTCCTATTCACAATTATATAGTAACATACAAGATTCTTTCTTCAATGTATCATTTTCTTCAAATGCTAATTTTTCTTGTTCTAAGTTTTCAAATGCAAGATCATTCTCAGAACAAAAGGCAACAATCTGATTATTTTCCTTATCATGCATTTCAACCTCAATAAAATTCTCCATATAGAGAACCATAGGATCACTAAGAGCATGGAAAGGTTGTTGTTGACTTATAATGTTATCCTTATATTCCAAAAAACTTGTGTAATTTTGCAGCTCAACTCTTTCTGCTCTATAAGAAACTTCAATTTTTTCTTTCAAAATATTAAATGAGGAAAAAAATAAGGGAGATGACTTACCTCCAACTAAGTCACAATGTTCCCTATGATAGAGTTCATAACTGTCATAAATACATTGAATGTTTTCATAAGACTGTTGAAAATAATCATTTTCTGGATGAAAGGATATTTAGAATATTTTTTAGAAATTAGCCTCATCATAGTTATTGTACTCATCATATACAAGTAAACAAAAGGCTTCCTGAAGATCATAATTAACAAAAATAGAGAAAACATCTTGCTCCTCAACAGGATGCTCTGCCAACTCCTCCTCGTGGCATCCTTCTTGTTCATGTTCATTTTCAGTTATGTCTGCATTCCACTCCTCATCCTTAACTTGATCTGAAAATTTTCCACATGCTTTGAGATTGTCCTCAACCTCTTGATCATCAGTGAAAATTTGTTGCAAGGTGAAAATCCTCCTTTCTAGGAGTAGAAGAGAAAAATATGGATGAAGATTTGTTACATAACACAGTCTAGCAACAACTTCAGGAGGTCGGATATCTAAAGGCATACTGCAATAAAAACTATAAAATCTCATGTTGAAAATAGCAAGAGCTTCATCCTCCCCTCTTTTCAAATCATAAAACTCAGCTAAGTACAAGTCAAGAGATTTTTTATCTCCCTGGTACCTTTAAAATGCACCAAATAACTCAACCCACGAACCAATGGAACCAACCTCTAGATTTTTAAACCACAAAGCAACATCTTCATGCATGATTTCCAAATTGTCAATGACATTCTAAAAATATCCCAAATGATTCTCAGCTATAATATGATCTTCTCCAACAAAAAGAGGCAGATATTATAAAAACTTTGGAGGGTAAGGATGAAGAGTAGATGGAAACTTTAAGGGTTTAAACATTTTTTCTTTTTTTTTTCTGGACAGAACATCAGTAGGCTGAAAGTGAGGTTTAATGGATTGATTGAAAATTCCAATAATGGTGGTATAATATGGTATTGTGATCATAGAAGGCAGTGAATCAATTGTATCATTCACGTGGTTATAGATTTGATCATGTTCAGGAAGGATTTGAATACAAACATTGTTCTCATGTGTTTCATATGAAGGACTAGGGTCAACATCAACTATATAAGAAGAATGGATATCTTCTTCTTTCAAAGAGGGATATACAGTAGTAGGCTTATGGTCATCAGAGTAAAGAAAGTAAAGGATGATTCTCTTGATATATGAAGGAAAGGACAGGAAATAACTAATAAAAAAGAATATGATCTCTTGAAGAAAACATATATCTTGATACCTGGACTTCCTGCATCTTCCTTCCATTTTATGTTCACGCTCGTTCCTCAGTGGAGTCCTGTAACTTGATTTGAATCACCAACAAGTTTATTCAAATGTGTGGAGTCACCATGGTGAAAAATTGCAATCTGTTATGTCACCAATCCTTGCTCACCATCAAGAACTGGTACTAATATGTGTCGTGCAACCTAGGGAAGATCTTCAACTTCATCCCCGACAACGAAACCAAAAATGTTAGCAATATAAGTCACACCTAGACTGTTGTAGATGTAAGCCTAGTACCCATCAAAATATAAATGGTTAAAACAAGTTTATACTTGAGTGGATCAGCAAGACTGAGTAAGAAAGGGAGAGGGAAACAAATTGCCCGTAGAGGCATTCCATTAGGCATGGAGTCATAACATCCCACAAATAAAAGACAATTAAATTGTATACCAGATAAAGGATTTATATAAATATGGGTAGAAGCATAGATAATATGACAAAAGGAAGAACATTCATCATATAGAGATCTTTTCTGCAAACATATTAAATATTGCTTAAACAATAAACAATGACTTAATGGAAAAGCTACAATAGATCCTCTCATGTTCATGAATTCATCAATCCATGGCAGCTATGATACTAAAAAATTGTAATATATTCAAGCAAGAGGATGACAAGAGAAATCGAAAACAAAGAATACAATCTAATAAACAACTCTCATGAATCTTTAATGGCAGAAATGTTGATTACAAATAGGACCTCAGGCTTACAAATAAGTAGCTAAATTGATCCCCCAACTCTCTCCTCTCTTGGATCATGAATCCAACCCTTTCCTCAACAAAAAAACTCCTATATATAGTGTATCATCCTTCCTACTCTAAATAGGTCGAATCCCAAGTGGTTTCATTGGATTCCCTTTTCTCTAGGAGCTGTTACAACAAGGTGAAACAAAAAATCCACCTAGCTCCTATTTTTTTGGATCTTGTCTATTGTGATAAATGCCTTTTGAAACAAGTCATGTTGCTTGATCTGGTGATAGAAAACATACCCCTCGTGTCCAAATACCTCGTAGGAAACCATTCAAACCCCCTCAGACAGGTGGCATCCCTCCTACAACTCGGATTTATCAATCTGTTAGAGTTCACAGCGCCTTTGAAAGCATGCGCTGTGAACTTTCCTGTAGGTGATGATTTCAACTTTTCTCCCAAACAACGAACTGGGTCAGGTTGATTTTTTGCCAGCAAGTCCATGATATTATGATTCATCTCCACAAAAATTTCAGAAGAACCCAAATCGGAATTTAAAATTTATGATGTAACAATGACTCTGTTGTGTACTAATTTGTTGTAAATTGTCCCAAAATACCAATTCGCAACACCTTTGACAACACACACTGGGAACTTTCCTGTAGGTGCATGTTTACCTCCAAAATGATTCCAAATTTTAAAACTTGCATAAGAAGTTGAGAAAATCCTTCCAGAGCCTACTACAAACCTCTTGAAACATGAATTAACCTTGGAGAAATCATATGAAGATGTTAAATTTAGCTTAAGATCCAAAATCATCACTTAAGTTGTAATTGTATGCACAAAAACAGTTGGAGGATGAAAAGGATACAAGTAGGAGGTGAGAAAAGAAGAACATAAATCCAACTTGGTTGAGGCTACAGACAGACAGAATTGAAGCAACTATGTGTAAAATAGAGGGTTTGCAACACGAATTGAACTAGGTTTTTATGAAAATCTTGCAAGATTTTCCACGTCTAAGGAGAAAAATATGAGTTGACAGGTTAAAACCTTGGACCTAGATGAATCTCAATTGGGAAAGGTTTTATCTATCAAAAAACAAAGAGTTTGCAGCACCAATTTGTAGCGCATAGTAATATAGTGGATAAGGTTAATGTTGCAAGAGGAAACTGTAAATTGCTCCTTTGGTATAACAAACTTGAAAATGGCCAGGGTTTAGGATACCAATGTTGACCCCTATTTCTTTCATCATGATGAACACTATCATGACACCAAGACTCTTACATGGACTAAGGTCATAATTTTTTACTCCTGAACATTTCATGTGCTAACAAGAACCATAGTTTGAAGCAGGAAAAGAGAAGGAACCTCATAATTTTGCAGTTATGGAGAAGTTCAAGGACAATGACATCAACACTATTAGTATCACAACGAACTCTGTAAAATACCACTTGATACCCTACGTCTCTCATCTTGAATCATCTAAGAATATGTGAATCGTCTAAGAATATGTACGATGCCCTAACTAACCTCTTCTCAGTCAAAAATATTGGACAAGTGATGAGTCTGAAGAATGAGCTATGTGACATGAAAATGAATGATGATGACATCATAACATCATACTTTGTAAAAATATCTCAGCTAAGAGATCAACTACAAGCTATTGAGGAAATCATTTTAGAAAAGAAACTAGTAAATTATTGGCACAGGGGCAGACCTAGGGTTCAACGCTACAACAACGCACCAACAAATCCCTAACTACCGACCCTTTCGGTGACACCTGTGAAGCAGATGAAGTCTCACTCGAGGTAGAGGAAGGGGTGGTTGCAAGAATAAGGTGTCTGGAACCTTAGCTGGGACACAGATCTGTGATTATAACACTTAATACAACTCTTAGCACCGTCAGTTCCTCAATATGAAATCACTATTCACTTCTCTGATAAAACAGAGCTTCACAACATTCACACTAATCTACAGTATTGAAGCACTTAGCATATATAAATGGATCAGAATGAGCATATCAATAACTAGGCATGACTATCTTGATCAGATCTAATATTCTTACATATCATAAGCACAAAGAAGAACTAGATCTATCTAAACATATCAAAGAACTTAGTAGATAACATGTGAACACATCAAGACAAAGCACATAACACACTGTTTACATGCTTCACCTCCACCCTAGGGATACGTCCACCAAATCTTCTTATTTATTATATCAGTCAATCAGTTACAGCACAGAGCCTCAGAACCCTGTTGGCATGTTTGCAAGCAGAGTGTGCTTGTCATTGATGGCAAGATCAGAGTGTGTAGCGATGGAAAAACAGGAACAATGTAGGCTCAGGAGGATTAGCGCAGAGTCGCACGCAGTGCGTAGGTGTGCACCAGGGACGAGGTTAACTCATTGCCAAATCTCAAGAGAGATAGCATACTCAGGATCTTAGACGGATCAAAGGTCGAGGCCTTTGACACTTAGAAATTATTCCAAGTCAGGAGGATGTGTAAGCTCGAGAGGATAAGCGACAGTGATCATTGGATCCCACTGCGAAATCGCGATAAGATCTGGGTCGTCAGATCTGGAGTAATTACGAAGGACCAACAGTCGTTAGATATGGTGAAGCTGCAAGGCGGATAAGACAAAGAGTCATCCAACTCTCCAAAACTATGAAGGAATCCTAGCCGTCGGATCGAGGAGAAATCTGGACCGTTGATTCAAGAAGGACACGTGGTGAAATCACGATAATGTCTAGACCGTTGGTTCCATAGGACACATGGCGAAAGATCATATTTTTGTTGATTGGAAAGTCAAAGGAGCGAAGTGTTCGTTTGATTGGCGAGTGGTCATATCTCGTGGTCACATTGTCGAGAGCTAGAGAGAAGAGCTAGAGAAGCCAAGCTCTATTTCGGAGTTCGTGACATGGAGAGTCGAGAGGAATCATCACAGAATACCCGAGACGTGAAAGTGTGAAATGCATTTTCGAATAAGGCTGTGGCCACAGCCAGTGGTTACATCTGTGGAAGATGGAGGAAGAAGCTAGCGGTGCTAAGCTCCATCTCGGAGTCTCGACGATCGCGACTTGGAGTATCGAGATCCTTCATCACAGGAATCGCGATATGCGAGATTGCAATGAGATCTGGACCGTCGGATCATTGGAGATCTCAACCGTTGATCAGGCTCAATGAAGTTCGTAAGTTCGCAAAATACGAAGCACTTTTTGGTGCAACCTATGGTCACCACCGGTGGTCATGTGAGGGGAAGAAACTAGTGGTGCTAAGCTCCATCTCAGAGTCTCGACGATCGCGACTTGGAGTGTAATGATCCCAAGCCATTATGCAAGGAGCATCACTGTTTTGGTGTCTTTTTAAAACTTTTACTGAGTGAGGTATTTCGTCAAACAGTTTGTTGATATACTTGTTTAGTTGTGTTTAGATGTGTGTATGCAGCAAATAAGAGAAAGAGATAACCATGGAACATACCCCAACCATAAGCAATAAGATAGACAAGCCAAAACATCTCAAATCTTCTTTATTCATAAAATAGAGAAACCTGCTACAATGAAGATGTCGATCTGGAATGCTCAACAGATGGCCAAGAAGATACACAATAGATATGAGCTGCTGCAAAATGCTCTCGCTAATACAAAAGATACCTCCAAAGGCTGGATAAGAGATGAATACCAATGCCAAGTGCCAAACCCCTCAAGCTGGAAGATGCCACACTCTGCTGGATAACTGAAGCTCATCAACAATTCAGCCCTGGTGCCAAATATGTCCAATCATCTCAAGAAAGGTGTCAAACAGTAGATCGGGTGATGGTAAGAATAACCCAGGTGCCCGAATCTCCAAGATCCCTCTCAATCTTTGTAGATCTGAAATCCCCCACTGAATGATGCACCCCACTGGATGATTGAAGCCCTAGATAATTCGGCCCTGATGAAGGAGGCCACCAAATGCTCTGAAACTCTCCACAATGATAGATCAGGATGCTGCAATGAGAACCCAAGTGCTCAAATCCTCAAATACCTGCTAGATCCTTAGATCTAGCTACCCTCCAATTATTGGTGCGCCCTCCTCTTGGGAAAACGTCCCACTCTCAATAAAAATAGATCCTCCACTGAAAGACTCCGGAAAACCACCAAGAATGATGCCAAGACACCTACAAAGGAAACCCAATACCTAGAACTCCCAGAATCCCTTCTCCTCATCTAGGACGAATCCCTCCTCAATGAATGGTGTGCCCCCCTTGCCGGAAATCCCCAACTAGTGCGCCCTCTCTCTATCTGCACAAGCAACTGATGTGGAATCCTCCTGCAACTGAGTAGATCTAGAACTAGAATGGTGTGGGAGCGTATTGCAGCTCCGAGACCAATCTTGGGACAAGCTAGGTGAAATCTTTCACCATCGAATCGTCCTCTAGGGTTTGTTAAGTCAAAACCCTCAAAACCCCCAAGAGATGGGCTCACTAGCTAATGCCAGATATCAAAAGATAATCATACATGAATGAATGAGGAGAGGCCCTTGCCCTTCCTTTATACTTTTTGGCTCACCTTGTCCCTCCAAAGTGACTTTCATTTTATTAATATTTAATTAATTAATTAAATCACTTTAATTAATTAATTAACCTTTCTACCTTTGAAAAGCTCCTTATCTCTCCTTGTGGCTTCCCT
>ML786669.1:163793-178588 GCA_009831015.1 Picea engelmannii
ATATATTACAAAATAGGCCTACACATGGGTAAACCCATGGGCCGACATCCCATTCCCATTACATATTCCCATATCCCAAAAAGGGGCCCAAAAGGGGGGCCTAGATCCTGTGATCTCCGATTCGTCCTGCGTTCCTCCTTCAACAGGCTGTCGAAGTCCCAAAATAGGTCAACATGACCAAGAAACTCCCAAAACTTGGTCAAGGGCCAACATAAATATTGTACTTAATGGTCTTCCCAAGACATGGTATACATTTGTTGCAAGCATGAACACAAGAATGAATTATCCCACATTTGAAGAGATTTGGACTTGTTGTGCACAAGAAGAATCAAGGATTAGCGCAAAATAGAAATCCCAAAAGAAATATGATGATCAAGCATACACAACAAGGTTCAAGAAATTTAGGAATAAGGAGAAGTTTGGTTCAAGGAAGAAACCAAATCAAGAAAAGGATATGTCAAAAATACAATGCTTCAACTATCTAAAATATGGTCAATATAGGAACCATTGTCCTAAGTTAAAGAAAAGGAAGGAAACACACGAAGAAATAGTTTTCGAAGAAATAGTTTTTGAAGAAAAGGAACCCTCAAAGAAAGTCAAGCAGGATGAAGCAAACTTCTTCTTCCAGTCAAGGTAACAATATTCCTCTATAACATAGTTCTTGTACATGCCATGTTCATGTACATATAATGTATATCTATTTCTTAGAGGATAAAATGATCAGTGAAACAATACCTATGGAAGAATAACAAGATAATGATTTCTATTGCGATGACTACAAGTCAAGTAATGTACATGGAAAAGATGAAGTACATTAACAAACTTTGGTGACAAATTCCTGAGGAATCTATTATATAAGTAAAAACTACTAGATAGGCCAATATCATAATCAAACTTGAAGAGACCCAGAAGAATTCAAACCAGAAAGAAGTCAGTAATCAAGAGGAAACTAGAATAAGACATGTGACACTTTTCAGAAAGCAATAAGGATGCAGACGAAAGCATGGTCTCTCTTAGGTGGAGGGAGCTGATTGTAGAATTCCAAAAGAAGATCATGCATTCATGGATGAAGCCAGGATTATGAGGGAACTAATCCTAAATATTATGATCCATTGAAGAATCCATGAAGATTATAAAGTATTTGTCCATGTTCCCCATTGGAAGTAGTAGTCATGATAAGGAACACATGTTCAGTTTGACTCTAGAAGAAGTCTTCTTCTAAAAGAAGCCTTAAGTATCCTTGGTTGTCCATCTACATCTATGTTCCTATGATGAAAGGAAAAAATTGGAATATTTAGGAAGGAAGGGCATGGAATCTATAGAAGACTCCATGGAACCGAAAGTTAAAGACGAACATGAGGAAGAAAATGAAGATTCCAAGAAAGAAAGAAAATCCAAAACAACTAGTTATCATACCGAGAATCATAAGACTACTAGCATGGTTTGAACCCACTAGAAGCAATGAAGAAGAAGGAATGGACATTGTGATGAAGAAGAGTGTATGTAAGAAATTGTGAAAAAGACTTATGAATGGAAGCATTAATAGATACAAGGCGAGATTCAGAACTAGAGATTCTCCCAGAAGGAGGGAGAAGACTATGATGACAAGTTGTTCCAGTAAACCAGATATGCATATATCTAAGATATTATATCTCTTGTAGTATCCATGGATTGAATTTTACATCAATTGGATGTAAAAGATTGTTCTTCCCAATAGTGAAATTGAGGAAGAAGCTTATGTAGAGCAATCTCAAGGTTTTGAGGTACATCAGAAAGAGACCCATGTATGCAAATGGAAGAAGACCTTGTATGGATTCAAGCAACTTGATGTAGAGCATCTCATATACAACAGAAGCATGGTGAAAACTTCCTATGATAGAGAAAGTGTATCAAAATGGTTCCTCAGTAGTCCGGGATGATGGATTGTAAATCCATGGCAAACTCCCATGATGACAGATCTGAAGAAGTTGAGAGACTTTGATCCAATAGACATGTCCCTGTATCGACAATTGAATGGATCGTTAATTTATTTGGAGAATACTTAGTTGGATATTTGTTTTGGTGGATGTGATCCACTGGTAGTGATTGTGTGTCATTGGTTAGTAGCAGTGTGCTACTGAGAGTTTCTATGTACCACTGGATAGTAGTTATATACTACTATGAATAGACACAGTTGTTTTCTATTGGATGGAATTGTTCTGATTGCTATGGAGACTATCTAGATGGATAGTGATGATGGTTCTCATGATTTGATCATGAGATATCTTGTGTGGCTATGATGATGCTACCAGTTGAATGGTCTGTTTGTGCTATGTTGTCCCCATTTTGTGGATAACTAAGGAGATGATGTCTCGAGGCCCTCGGGTTGCAAATATGGAGTGTCGAGAGATTACATGACCAACAATACCCCTTTGCACAGATGGAAACCCACTCACCACCACAAATCGTCACAGGTTTACGGATGGCATCCACCACACCAGTTGGATTCTAGAAGGCAATGGGCCTTGCTCCATAAGATACAAGTCAGTGTTATGGTGAGCATCATTTCAATACCTAATCCATTTGATGATGGTGACATGATCACATATTTGTTCCATCCATTTGAGGACGACCTGACGCATCGTTTTCGGGATGATTTTCAACCATCATGCTCAGATTTTGATAGACACCAGGTCATGGCCTGCCCAAATCAATCCAAGGTCCATACTACCAAGCATAAGTACTTTCATGTTGAGACTTTGGGTAGGGATTTACAAACAAATAAGAGACGTTTCCTAAGTCTGACAGAGGAGTTTTCCTCTAAGGTCGTTCCTTACCCCGTTTCCTCTTGTTTGGGAAATCGTAGGGTTTTCTTTGGATCTCTTATCCTTTCTCGGCCTTCAGGGAGCAGTGATATTCTAAGTGAGGATGAATATGAGCCATCATCTAGTCCACTCTAGAGATGAATAGATCAGGCTTGTGGATATGCTTGCAAGCAAGAGTTCCAGGATGATCGAGATTGTGGTTTCTCTTTTCAACAGGATTTCCTCCCTCCCACCCATCTCCATGAGTTTTATTTCGTGATTGATTAAATGTATATTTATGCTCATTATTTCTATGTGTTGAACTTATATTTGTTATTTCACATGATCAAGCACAGGGGGGAATATCTTCGTCCGATGATCAGGTGGTTGCACTGGTTGTACGATTTCACCTAACACCTTCAAGACTTGATCTTCGGGGTCTTAGGATCCCAGGTAAGTAGGTAAGTCATTTTGATTCCCTGCATTTTCATTATGATCACTCATAGTAGATTAGATGCATTTCATTTTCATTTTTCTACTTGCATATTGATTTCATGCTTAGTTTAGAAATTTTTTTAAAAATGTCAAAATTTTATTTTCTAGTTTAGTGGGTTTTGATATGATCATATGAGAACAAGGATGAGTAGGACATCCTACACTTGACAGTTTGGTGTTTACTTGGAAGCACATGTATACCACGAGATGTTGTGGTTCTCATGCACTTTATGATGAGCACATGTCCCCAAGTAGGAGCCAGACGTTATCCCCATTTTGTGGATAACTAAAGAGATGATGTTTCTAGGCCCTTAGGTTGCAGATATGGAGTGTTGAGAGATTACATGACCAACAATACCCCTTTGCATAGATCGAAAACCCACTCACCACCATAGATGGTCACAGGTTTACAGATGGAATCCGCCACACCAGTTGGCTTCCAGAAGGTAGTGGGCCTTGCTCCATGAGGTACAAGTCAGTATTATGGGGAGCATCATTTCAATACCTAAGCCATTTGATTATGTTGTATCTTACTTAAACTGCTCCTGGCGAAGATGTTGTCTTCCCCGTCCAGCTATACCTATGTTTATGTTTCTACCACTGGTGCTCATGTAGCTTCTATGGCTGCTTTTACTTGGTATACTGCCTATGCTGCTAGTGAATAAATAGGTTCTGGCACGGGGTGAAACGGATATGCATCTGGAGGATCTGTATATTAATCAATAGATTCCACTACGTATAGTTAATAAAATGGATCAATTGGTTCTTCAACCGCCTTTGTTGTTGGCTTTATCATAGGGGAATATGGATCTGTGCGAGGTTATGGCTATCAAACTCAAAGAGATGTTGTTGATCATGCCCCTGACTCTGCCTTTGCTACCTTTGCCTTTGCTACTAAAGCTTTAACTACTCGATAATCAACAAGATCAACCACATAACACATGTGTAGGAAACTAATTAAAATTAGCTTGGTAATTGAAACAAAAGGTGATTGCTCTAGATTTCATGATATGTGCTTGGACATTATGCCTTTTGCCCTGCTTCACCTTGGTGGTTGACATTGTGACATAGTAAGTGATCTTCTTTGGGAATGGGTTTTCTACTGGGAAATCCCTTATTGAGCCATCGTATTGTTCCCAACCATACTTACCATTTTCCATCATTATCACCCCTCAGTTTCCTTATCTCATAGGATTATAGGGTGTATTGAACCAAGAAGGGGTTGTCCCTCATTCTATGGGAAGAAGGGGCTAAAGGATCAGAGGGGTTGGTGTTGGGTAAAATATAAAATCTATATATGAACCTTCCATATGCTTCTCCCATGGATCACCCAAGAAAGCAATAAAACTCTTATCTTTGTGTCTCAGGTAGGTACACTCATTCGAAAAAGCACTATAATTGTAAGGCATTCATTACTTAACTTGCAAGGAATTACTCCCTACCTTTATTTCCAACTAGCCTTGACCTCTAGGGGTTTATTTTCCACTTCCCTCCATCTCTGTTTCAATCCCCCTAGGGTCACCGAAATCGCCTCCCTAGAGTGACCTAGTCACCCTTTAAGTGTGGGACCTACATTGAGGTGACATTGGGTGTAGGATTCCCATAGTTGTAGCACTTGTTTCGTGGTTGGGTTGGCTTTTCCCAACCTACAACTTATGCCATAAATTTTTTGCGTCATTTCCGGGGAGGATTTTGAATCCTCTTCATGACCTAAACGACACTTTTGGCAAGTCTCTTTCCTGAATCCTTCATCCCGAGCTTGCATGGCGAATCCACTCCAAGAACCTACCCTTTTCCTTTGACAAGCCTTCTTTAAATTTTGCTTGACGACTCCACCTTTCCCTTACTCACCTTTACCCTGGTCTCCCATTTCACCCTTTGATAAGCCTTTGTCTCCCTTGGAAACTCCTTTGAGGTGTCCTTCTAGTCGATGGGACTATGGCACCTTGGAATCAACCAAGACCCTGCCATCCCTTATGGAAGGAAATTTTGCAGATGGAAAGGGAAAAATCTGTTGATAAATCCGTTGAAGAGATGATGAACCAATTAAAAGAGTTATTGCATGAATCTGTCGAAGACCAAGCCCTCATAGATGAAGAGATGCTTGAAGAACATGCTTATGAAGAAAACCTCCAAGAAGACCCCGATGAATCTTATTACGTTGAAGATCAAGAGGATAACATTATGAGTTATGACCCTCTTGAGGACCTTGATCATGACATCTTCGATGATCCTGGAAGTGAAGAGGCCTCTGATGCAGTCGATCAACATATTGACACTTTCATACATATTGGAAAACATGGATGGGACATGAGCCTTTTCACCTTTGACGGAGATCCCATTTATGAAGTTGAGGGAATCCCTCAAACAAAGGATTGGTATCCATGAAAATATGACTCATATGTTTGGGATGATGATGGTGACATGATCACATATTTGTTCCATCCATTCAAGGACAACCTGACGCAGCGTTTTCAAGATGATTTTCAACCATCATGCTCAGATTTTGATAGACTCCAGGTTGTGGCCTGCCCAAAGCAATCCAAGGTCCATACTACCAAAAAAAAGTACTTTCATGTTGAGACTTTGGGAAGGGATTTACAAACAAAGAAGAGACATTCCCCGAGTCTAATGGAGGAGTTTTCCTCTAAGGTCGTGCCTTACCCCGTTTCCTCTTGTTTGGGGAATCGTAGGGTTTTCTTTGGATCTCTTATCCTTTCTCAACCTTCATTGAGAAGTGATATTCTAAGTGAGGATGAAGATGATCCATCATCTATTCCACTCCATAGATGGATAGATCAGGCTTGTAGCTATCCTTGCAAGCGAGAGTTCCAGGATGATCGAGATTGTGGTTTCTCTTTTCAAGAGGATTTCCTCCCTCCCACCCATCTCCATGAGTTTTAGTTCATGATTGATTAAATGTCTATTTATTCTCATGATTTCTATGTGTTGAACTTATCTTTGTTGTTTCACATGATCAAGCACATGGGGAAATATCTTCGTCCAATGATCAGGTGGTTGCACTTGTTGTACGATTTCACCTAACACCTTCGGGACTTGATCTTCAGGGTCCTAGGACCCCAAGTAAGTAGGTAAGTCATTTTGATTCCCTGCATTTGCATTATGATCGCTCATAGTAGTTTAGATGCATTTCATTTTCATTTTTCTACTTGCATATTGATTTCATGCTTAGTTTAGAAATTTTTGAAAAAAAGTCACAATTTTCTTTTCTAGTTTAGTGGGTTTTGATATGATCATATGAGAACAAGAATGAGTATGCCATCCCACACTTGACAGTTTGATATTTAATTGCGGGAACAAGTCTACCATGAGATGTTGTGGTTCTCATGCACTCTATGACGAGCACATGTCCCCAAGTAGGAGACAGATGTTATACTCATTTTGTGGATAATTAAGGAGATGATGTTTCGAGGCCCTTAGGTTGAAAATATGGAGTGTGGAGAGATTACATGACTAACAGTACCCCTTTCCACATATCAAAAACCCACTCACTGCCACAGATGGTCACAGGTTTAGAGATGGCATCCACCACACCAATTGGATTGTGGAAAGCAGTGGGCCTTGCTCCATGAGGTACAAGGCAGTATTATGGTGAGCATCATTTCAATACCTAAGACATTTGATTATGGTGTATCTTATATTGCTCTATATTTCATGATATGTGCTTGGAAATTATGCTTTTTACCCTACTTCACCTTGGTGGTTGACATTGTGCCCTAGTAAGTGGTCTTGTTTGGGTATGGGTTTACTACTGGGAAATCCGTTATTGAGACATCGTACCGTTCCCAACCATACTTACCATTTTCCATCATTATTCCCCTATGTTTCCTTATCTCTTGGGATTTTAGGGTTTATTGACCCAAGAAGGGGTTGTCCCTCATTCTATGGGAAGAAGGGGCTAAAGGCCCAGAGGGGTTGGTGTTGGGTAAAAGATAAAAACCATATATGAACCTTCCAGATGCTTCACCCAGGGATCACCCAAGAAAATAATAAACGCTTATATTTGAATAAAAGGGGACCCATAATATAACAAAGAAATGCATAAAAGGTAGATTGAAGGATAGGAGGTCTTATCATGAGCCAACCTATCACATCCATGGATATCTAGTGGTATGACATTGTCATTATCTGGTCACCAAACAAGGGCAGTGACTCTCAGTTGCACGACTGAGAGAAAGGGGGTCTCATCATGAGCCAACCTTCTCATTTCCATTAGGCATTTGTGGGTGACATTTCCACCATTTGGTCACCACACCAGGGCAGTGACCTTGAACCTCTCTTTGTGCTAAAGAAAATATAAAGAAAGAAAGATAAATGGAAAATGATGGGCTTGGAAAAAGTGCATTGCGGACGAAGGTACCACACACCCTCTAGAAAGGCACCCATGAATGGAAATTACGACCCCTAGTATGTAATAAGAAGGCCTATGCCCATTGAGTCATGACCCCATCCACCTCATACACTTTACATGGATTAGAGAGGGACCTCTTGGAGGCTCTCCTTGACCTAGGGCAAGACCTACCCAATAGGACACCTCGTCAACCCTCCCATACTTAAGCTTGACAAGTCGCATAATGTCTTTGAGCTGTTAATTGTTTGATATAGTAATATTTGATGCACATGCTTATATGGCTTATTTATTGTTGTGATCCACTTATCATGATGTTATGGCTTGAGATCCTTGGAGGGCATGTTCATTTGTCTTTGCAGGACCTAGCTGGTGGAGATTTTTGGGAGAACAAGCCTAGCTTGGGATTCCATGGGGCTACAATACCACAGGTTGGATTCCAGGGGCACGCATGCCATATGAGAGAAATATAACTTGGATGGCCTTGATGATGACTTGGAACACCTAGCCCACCCATTTATTTCCAAACGATTTTCCCACGAGGGGCAAAACATCCCATTTTTTAGCATGACGTCATGACTATGGGGGCTAGGGCTTGGTGGTGAGGTGCCACTCATTTGCACTTGGAAATTTTGAGGAGAAGAGGGTTTTCACCAAGATGAGATCACCTAGATGCTTGACACATGGCCTTTGGATGCCCTTCCATGCTTCTCCAACACCAACGACCTCCTCAAAGTGGAAAAACGTCCCCTAAAGGGGTGACGTCATCCTAAATTAGGGTTTAATTTGTGCAAAAGATGAAATTTTAAGTGAATTGTTTAACATTATTGTGTTAAGGGGACAATATTAGGGTTGTTGACCCCTGATATTTTGTTTTACTCCTTATTTTGTGGACAAGCTATGTTAGCTAACTTTTGTATAAATAGAGATCATAAGATATCATTTTAATCATAACTCTCCTCTTGTGAGAGGATTTAGTATGAAATTTTCGGCTTCCTTAGCTCTTTTAGATCTTGTGCACTTGTCTTATGTCTAATTTTATAAATGGTTGATGGAGGAAGGCCTAGCGCTAGCTTTGGATGATGCTTTCTAGTTCTTGTGGTGAATTATCTTAGCATTTCTCTTGATATTGGTATGGTTTTTACTCTCTTGCTATCATTTATTTCAAGTCAAGTTATGTTATGCTAGGAGATAGGTGGGAAGTATAAGGGCATACACCCCCACCATAGTCTTCACCATTTTTTCTTGCTTCTTCTCATTAATTAAGGGTTTGCTAAGAGAAGTATAATGGCATACACCCTCTTAGCTTAAACCCTATCTTAGAGAAACTTGCCTTGGGAAGTAAAAGGGCTTACACCCCCAAGGAGGTATCTTATTTAAGCTCCTTGTGACTCCATTAACCCAATAGTAAAGGCCCTAGTCATTGATTTGTTGCATTGGAGATATTAAATTATTGCATTGGGAAACGTGAATTTCGGTCATTTTTGCTTCTTGTTAAGTGGATTGTTTTCCTTGTGCCTTGGGCACCTCAAAACCACTAGGGAGTACCCATCTAGGGGGTTATTTATGCTGTTACAAAATCTCATCTTCAACCATTATGGCCGCAAAAACCCTAACTTACTTGCTTAAATAACTCTCTACTCAATAATTGGTTTTTGCTTAAAGTTTGCACACTTCCTCTATTTGTCCTAGTGCACTTTTTGGCAACTTTTGAGAGGATTCCAGTGGCTTATTTTCTTGTTGTAATACATTGAATGTTACGGACATAAGGCTGATATAATTTTCTTCAGAGAAGTGTTTACAACAACCTTATATTTTGTTCTCGAATTTTGTCTTTTCATCTTGAGTTTAGCTAGTCTTTCTCTTGTATTTTCTACTTGATATCTAGCACTTATTGAGAAGTTTATAGTATCATTTATTTTCTGATATATACTATTATATACTGCTGCAAATTAGGGACAAAAATATTAACTTGTTGATCCAACTAACATATACTGTTGCAAAGTGTCTTTTCTTGTGTGTCGGGCGGGTACACTCATCCGGAAAAGAACTATACTTGTGGGGGAGTCATTACTTAACTTGCAAGGAATTTCTCCCTACATTTCTTTCCATATAGCCTTGACCTCTAGGGGTTTCTTTTCCACTTCCCTCCATCTTCATTTCAATCCCCCTAGGGTCATCGAGATCGCCTCCCTAGATTGACCTAGTCACCCTTGAAGTGTGGGACCTACATCGAGGTGACATTGGGTGTAGGATTCCCATAGTTGTAGCACTTGTTCCATGGTTGGGTCGGGCTTTTCCCAACCTACAACTTGTGCCATAACATGCTCGAGACCATTGCCTTTAATAGCTCCCTATCTAGGAGGGAGTGTTGATATTATGGTAGTTGCGGGAGGTATTAACCTCCACGTGTAACCTTTGACGAGACTAGAATATTTCGGGAAGCAAGAGAAACCCTAAAACGTTGGATAATAACCCTAAAAGACAAGTAATCTCAAGAGAATATTTAATATTGAGTTATTATCCTCCAGAAAGAGAATTCTGCCCAGCCAAGTGAGATGTAGGAGTATAAATAGAGGGTACTAGAGCTCATTTGTCACTCACTCACTCACAAATTCATGAGGACAAAAAGTGTACATGACTAGAGGACAACTGCAACTGCAGTAGTGATGACTTGGTCTCTTGGTTATGGTTTGGACTTTCTGCTTGGTCTTTGGTTATTATTGTTTGGTGCGTAAGCTTTGGAGAAAGGTGTGCTACCTTGGTTGGCTATTGGTTTGCTTTCAGAATTATTTTGTCTGTCAGGTTAAGGTGCTTGGGGGTGGCCTTTGTGCCTATGGTTGGGTGACAATATTTTTATATTGTCTATGGTGAAACGCACCTATTTTTCTAACAAAACCCACACTAGTTCCTCACATTTTCTACATTTTATCAATTTGGGTATGGAAATACAAAAGTAGTGTAAAATACCAAGAAGGATTATCACTTATCCATCTTAGATAGGATGGAGGATGAGGCCTAAGGCCTCTACACCAACCACATTTCAGAGAGGATGAAGGATAAGGCATAAGGTCTCTTTTAATGTCCCCCACCTCTTGATGAAGAGGTTTGGAGAGACTTAGTGGTCTAGTCATCCCCACTAGACCATAGTCTCATGCAACATGGGGAAAGGTCATCTAACTCAGTGGTATATTTTGAAGTTGACTTGAAAAGGTAAAAAGTAACTCACTGAAGGATTAGAGCGCTTGAGGTTGAGTTAGGAGTTGAACCTTAGGGTTAACTTAACTCAACAGAAGGATAGAAAGAAGTATAAAGGAAATACTAGGGCACACCTCTCATTTCATCTTGGATCACATTGCATTTGGCCATTGGGCTCTTGAGCACACAGTTTTGAGGGTTTTGAGAAAAAAAAAACTAGAGAAGAACTCAGTGGTGAAAGATTCCACTCACCTTGTTCCAAGCTTCGTCTCAGGGATGAAACACTCCACCCACACCATTCTATAGTATTCAAAGGTACCATCACCTATTCAAGAGGGCAGCAGGTCGTACCCTTGAGGGATTTCCAGCAGGGGTGCATCATTCCTTGGAGAGGAGTTTGATCCAACTTATTGACGGGTTTATTGACATTCTAGCACCTGGGTATTACCTGCAGGGCCTTGTTCATCAGATTTGGAGTATTTTGTGAGGGTTACTCTTGCTAGTTTATTATCTGGAGCTATGGGATGTTTTTTAGAGAAGGAGAGTGCAACTGTGATTCAGATTTGCTCATTTTGGAGGGGTTACACCTCAGATATGACCCTGAGACTTCTCCTAGTGGCTTGTGGTGTCCTAATCTATCTTTCTAGAGAGTTTCAGTGTATTTGGAGGCTTCCTCTATCAGGGCTGAAATATTGAGCTTGACGGTCTTCAGAAGGGCGCAACCTTGATTAGGGTTTCAATAGTTTGGAGGGGTAGATCTTGGCATCTTGGCTTGATACTTCAAGGAGGGCTTCTACTGGCCCCGATATACCTTTCTGTGGAGTTTGGTGTTGTTTGGAGATCTCCTTAAGTTGGTTCGAGACAATGGTCTTCTTAGCTCTATAGCAGGACGTGCCATCATCCAGGGGGGTTTGGAATTGTCCATGGTTCTTCCTGCATCGTTCTTCATTGTATATCCAGCCTTTGGAGGATTGAATTTCTTATCCAGAGCATTTTGTAGCAGCTTATCTATTATCTATTGGAGCCATCTAATGTTATTCCAGATCTGCATCCTCTTTGTATCAGGTTCTTGTTTTTCATAATAATAAAGGTCAGATCTATGTTATTTGGTTCCATATCTTGTGTACTAGTTAGATCTTGTATTTACATTGAGTATATCTCCAGATCTGTGTTTAATAACTGAATATAAACCCTAAGGCCGAAACTTAAGAGACAAACTTGCAAACACACACATACAACAAGTAAATCAGTTGTCAGTTAGTGTTCCAAGAGAAAAAATTGGCTTGGGAACATTATAGTGTTATCAAAGCTCTGATCCTCCCATCATGTGAGGATTAGTGCATGCAAAGTTCAGTGGAATTTATATGGGTAGAAGGAGGAAACAAACATGTGAGGCAAAGGTCGATATGGAAGGTTCAGGTGAGGACAGTGAGCCATGGGGCTTAGCAACCTTGAAACAGGAACTACGTAAATCCATACTCCAGACAGAGAGTACATTGGTCACACACTTATAGGAAATCCAGGAGGCAAAGCGTAGGGGACATGCCAAAATATCAGAGACCTTGAGGAAGGTAGAAGAAAATGAAACAAAGATAGCACAAATTTTGTTGGAGATGACTCATAAGGGGAAAGGCCCAGAATCTTATGACAATAAGGAAACTAGTGGATCTCATGGCGGGAACATATGGGAAGCCATGGAGGGGGAGCACCATAGGGACAAACAGGCAGCAGGACCACTCCTAGACCATACTTGCCCTCATTTATAGATGAACCAACACAGTCCGACCACCCAGATGAGTTTGAGGATCAGTTTGATCAATATGCCAGGGAGTAAAACTCATTAAGCATACCCGTTCAGAGGCAGATCACCCTAGATCAGTTATGTGGATTAAAATTCAGAAGCAAGCCCAGGCCGTACCACAGGAACAATTATGAGCTTGAGTGCAGGGCTAGGAATATGGAGATTCCCTACTTTGATGGTTCGACCAAAATGAATGCACAGGCGTGGGTACAAAAACTAGACACTTACCTGCAGCTTAACCCTATGAGGGAGATGGATGCCATCAAGTTTTCCACCGTGTACTTGGATGGAAAATCTCATGACTGGTGGTACCATGGGTTGACCACACTTGGCCACAATCATATAGTGGCATACACAAATTTTACTCAGAGGCTCATTCTCAGGTTTGACCAGGGGGATTCAGAACTACATTTCAGGGAACTCACACAACTAAGACAGACAGGAGTACTAGAGTTGTATACTGAGGAGTTCCAGAGGCTAGCAGTCATGGTACAGGATGTGTCATAATCTAGACTCATGATGTTCTTCACTGAGGGTTTGATGGAACCCTTGAAAGGTTGGGTTAAGGCTTTTAAGCCTACCAACTTGTAGGATGCTATATGGAGGACGAGAGATCTAGGCCCAACTGCAAAACCAAAATTTGTGCCTAGACCACCTCTAAACATTGGAGGGAGAGACCAAACACCTCCAATTAATCCAAGAGGAAGAGACCCAAGGGGGTTTGACAGGGGAAGAGGTAGGATGGATGAGAACACTAGAAGAGAAATAAGAAGAAAACATATATGCTACACATGCAAAGAGTCGTGGAACCCATCCCACAAGTGTATGGGCCGTGGCCAACTTCATTGCATTGAGGTGACATCTAATAATGAAGAGGATGAGGATTTCGGCCACATCCAGAACATAGAGGCAGACACCACCGAAACTGCAGAAGAGGAGGCTACAGGTGATGCCAGTGCAACAAAGGAGAAGGCTACATTCTCATCCATCAGTGGGGTACCCAAGTACAACACCTTCAGGATGAGAGGAGTATTGCAGAGGCAAAAGGTTTCAGTACTCATTGATGGGGGTACTTCTCACAACTTCATTGACTCAGCGTTGCTACAGAGGAGGCATATACCCATAGTTGAGTTTGAAGGATTCAAGGTGGAGATAGCAGGAGGAAACACCATGCCTTGTAATAGGTACATTCCAGGGATGAAGCTTACACTGTGTAGGCATGATTTAGCACAGGAATTTTATGTGATGGACCTCCCCGATACAAATATAATCCTTGGAGTATAGTGGCTCAATATGTTGGGGCTTATCACCACCAACTATAAGACCATGGATATGTCTTTCATAGAGGAGAGTGGTATAAAGGTAGTCCTTAGAGGCATGTCAAGCAACACAACCAGGGTAGTCACAACAAAGTGTATGGAGGTCATTTTCATGAGAGAGGAGATTGTATATGTTGTTGAGTGCAAGATTTCGGCACATGTGGAAAAAAGGGGGAAGGTTCACTATGCACCAGAGATCCAAAGGATCATTGACAAACACAGTAAGGTGTTTGGACCTGTTATCCCCGATATCTAGGGATAACTAGGAGATCATGTCTCGAGGCCCACACGTCCTAGACATGGAGTACCGAGAGCAGGATTGACTTGAGCGTGGCCCTGGAAGGCCCATCTTTCTTTTTCTTCGCCAGATTTTTCCTGTCAGCAGCAGCAGCTTCCATCACCATCGGCTTGGAATTGCATCAGAGAGGACTCTTGCTCCATGAGGTAATTGGTCCGAGGTATCATGGTATGTGTCATGTTTGATTGTTATAACCTTCTTATATATGCATTAGGTTCCTTTCATTTATGATGACTGCTTGGATCTTACACTAATCCACTTGACCATTGTTGGGGTGATTGATGGGGTGACTTAGTGAGTTGATATTCATGGGTTTTGGTTAGCCACCAAGGGGGATTTGCAGAGCCATCGTCCTCTCCCACCATTTTAGCATTTTACATCTTATACAACGCACATCTATCCCATTCCCCTAGTCCGACCATTAGGATGACCTTTGAGGGTTACACTTTGTCTTGTGGGAAGAAGGGGCTAAAGGCCCAGGGGGTAAAAGCAGCTGGTAAAAGATAAAAGCCATAGGAAATAAAACCTAGAG
>ML786669.1:184490-194726 GCA_009831015.1 Picea engelmannii
CAACACTTTTCATCCCTAGATTTATGTTTTGAAGCTAGTCGTTTTTGCCAAAGAGTTTTAAGGAAAGAGGGAGGAGCATGAGGCCTTGCTTAAGCAACACCGGAATGAGCCTCCTCCCCTTAGGGTTTTGACTTTGTGGCCCTACTATTGCAGCACTAGAAAGCCTAACTCTCTCGTCCTTAAATTTAGATCCTTCCAAGCCTTTATCCTTTACTCCTTGACTCCATTTACCCTAAGGCACTAGTCTAATAATGCAATGTTGAGTCTTTTGTGTTAAAACAATCTTTCCAGCTTTCAAAAATTGAAACCCTAACTAACCCTAGCGACTTACTAACCCTAACTCTATGATGACATCTTGCCTCTTTTGAACTTTTGCTTGGTATTAAACTTGCGGCTAGGTCATCCATTGATAGACATTGAAGTGTTGAATATTTTCATTGGTTTATTTTTGCAAAACGTCCACCTCCTTGCCTACCAAAACTAACCTAGAATAGGGTTGACGTCACCCTTAGAAGGCTTGACGCAGCAACATTATATGTGAGCATATTTATGGTATTTAATGCATTGTGATAATTCAAGGATTGATATTGTACATTGAATGCTCTATCATTTTGTATTTATTGAAGAAGTAATATTATAAACCATAGCCTTTATTGCAATCATTGACTTCGTCAATAATTACATTTATTTATGCTCATGTGTATTTCATATTGATAGTCATTGACAATTGAAGCATTAAACACTATTTGCATGTATTAGTTTTATTGTTGCCTTGTCTCGCAAACAGGTGCTCCTACTGTGGTTCATCTTCTCTCTTACTATCTTTCTTGGCAGTAATCTGTGAAGGGAAAGCTCACTTTGACCTTTGAGCCTTAAATCCCTTGATCCTTTTCCTTCAATACCCCAGATTACTAGGGACATCTCCCTTGGGATTAGCCACCCTGAATAGAAAGAGCCCCCCATCGAGGTGACAGTGGGTGGGGAAGCTCCTGTTACGCCAGTTTGGTCCCTACCTTCCAACTACTTGACCTTGACTACAAACTGAGCGATAACAGGACCCATTCCACCAAGAGTGTCACTGGATAGGGGATTTGAGCATATCATTGAGTTGGAAGAAGGGGCAAAGCCAGTCATCACCATGCCCTACAGACACCCAAAGAATTACAAGGATGAGATAGAGAAGGCCATCAAATAACTCTTAGATATGGGTCACATTAGATCAAGTTCCATCCCTTTTACCTCTCCAGTAGTACTAGTCAAGAAGAAGGATGGAACCATGCGTATGTGCATCTACTTTAGGGCACTAAACAAGAAGACTATAAAAAACAAGTATCCCATTGCGAGGATTGATGAGCTATTGGATGAGCTTCATGGAGATGTTTACTTCACAAAGATTGACTTGCGCTCTGGTTACCATCAAATCAAAATGAGGGAGTATGACATCCCCAAGACTGCTTTCAGGTGTCACTACGACCACTATGAATTCTTAGTGATGCCATTTGGATTGACCAATGCACCCGCCACATTTCAGTCATGTATGAACCACATATTCAACAAGTAGTTGAGGAAGCATCTTCTTGTGTTTTTTGATGACTTGCTAATCTATAGAAAGACTTGGGAGGAACATCTTTAGCATGTGGAACAGATTTTAACTATCATGGAGGACCAGTCCTTGTATGCCAAGGAGTCCAAATGTGAATTTGGGATGAAAGAGGTCCTCTACTTGGGACACATCATTGGAGTTAAAGGGGTACAGGTACATTAGGAGAAGATCTAAGCGATAGTTGAGTGTCCCACACCTAAAACTCTTATAGAGTTGAGGGTATTTCTTGGTATTTGCAACTATTATAGGAGATTCGTCAAGGGGTTCACCCAACTTTGTGCACCCTTGACCGATCTGACTAAGAAAGGAGCTTTCAAGTGGAGTGAAGAGGCATAATATACATTTGACAGGATGAAAAAGGTAATGAGCACATGCCCAATATTAGCCTTGCCTGATTTCGACCAACCCTTCACATTGGAGTGTGATGCCTCTGGAGAAGGCATTGGGGCCGTACTGATGCAGCATAGGCACCCTCTTGCCTATGAGAGCCGATAATTGAGGGGCCCTGAGATAATTTACACCATCTACGACAAAGAAAGGATGGCTATCATGCATGCTTTGGCCAAATTCAGGCAATACTTGGTAGGTGCAAGATTTGTGGTGAAATCATATCACAACAGCCTTAAGTACTTATTGGAACAGAAGGACTTAAATGAGAGGCAACAGAAGTGGGTCAGTAAGATACAAGCCTATGATTTTGACATTGAATTTGTCAAAGGGGAGAACAACATAGTTTCCAATGCATTATCCCGGAGGCCATCAGTTTATTCCATGATAGATATATCAGTTGACTGGAAGGCCCGCCTCTTGGTGGAATATTCCAAAAATTAGTTCGATTGTTAGTTGATGGATGGGAAAATACAGGATGACAACTTCAGAGTCATAGATGACATCATCTACTACAAGGGCCGAATTTTATTGGTCTCTGAGTCAACCTTCAAGGCCAAGATAGTACAGGCATGTCATGATTCACAGGTGGCAGGGCACCAAGGGATTGGCAAAACATACAGGCAAGTAAGGGAAAGGTTCTCATGGAAGGGCCTCTAAGAAGATGTGATGAGTCACATCAAGGAGTGTACTACTTTCCAAGAAAATAAAGATGAACACACACATCAAGCAGGATTTCTACAACCTCTACCCATCCCAGAGCATAAATGGGAGAGCATTTCCATGGAATTCATCACAGGGTTGCCAAGGGCACAGGGTAAGGATTGTATTTTCGTATTGGTGGACAGGTTAACTAAATTTTCACACTTCTTATCCATTGCTACAGACTTCAGTGCAGCATAGGTGGTCAAATTGTTCTTCACGAAGGTCTTCAGACTACATGGCCTACCCAAAACCATTGTTAGTGACAGGGATAGCCGATTTATGAGCACCTTTTGGCAGGAGTTATTCAGGATGGTTGGTACGACCTTGACCCCTTGCACTAGTTATCATCCTCAGACTGATGGGAAAACCAAAATAGTCAACAAAAGGGTAGAAGGCTACCTCGGGAATTATGTAGCAAGGCAATGGAAGGCATGGGTTAGGTGGCTACATCTGGGGGAATACTATTACAACACCACTTATCACATGTCCATAGGCATGATTCCATTCAGGGCCTTGTATAGTTATGACCCACTCTCATTTGTAGAGATTTCCTTTGGTGATAGCAAAGCTCTGATGGTATAGGATTGGGTGCAACAGAGTCAGGATATACTCAGGGAATTAAAGGATCATCTACAAAGGGCACAAAATCAACAAAAGGTCCAAGCAAACAAACACCGAGTAGAGCGTACTTTTGAGGTTAGTGAATTGGTCTACCTAAGGCTCCAACCGTACATACATGCTTCTATCAAAAGGAGTGGAGCAGAAAATCTCCAACCTCGGTTCTTTGGACCCTACAGGATCAGCAGGAAGGTAGGGGTCATGGTTTATGAACTTGAGCTTCAACAGGGCAACACGATACACAACGTTTTCCACGTTTCATGCTTGAAGAGGGCCACTAGCCAACACATCACCCCACTTGAGTTACTGCCACCTTTAGATGAAGAGGGGCAATTGGTACTGGTACCAGAGGAAATATTGGAGGTTCGGGAAAAGAAAATCCAGAGGAGGAGCATCAAATAATACTTAATCAAGTGGAAAGACTTGCCCATTGAGGATGCCATGTGGGAGAATGAATAGGTGACACAGGAGACAGGTTCAGAATTGCTTGTGGACAAGCAATTTATAGCAGGGGAGACTGTAATGTCCCCCACCTCTTGATGAAGAGGTTTGGAGAGACTTAGTGGTCTAGTCATCCCCACTAGACCATAGTCTCATGCAACATGGGGAAAAGTCAGCTAACTCAATGTTATATTTTGAAGTTGACTTGAAAAGGTAAAAAGTAATTCATTGAAGGATTAGAGCGCTTGAGGTTGAGTTAGGAGTTGAACCTTAGGGTTAAATTAACTCAACTGAAGGATAGAAAGAAGTATAAAGGAAAGCCTAGGGCACACCTCTCATTTCATCTTGGATCATATTGCATTTGGTTATTGGGATCTTGAGCACACAGTTTTGAGGGTTTTGAGAATACAAACCCTAGAGAACAACTCAATGGTGAAAGATTCCACTCACCTTGTTCCAATCTTGGTCTCGCGGATGAAACACTCCACCCACACCATTCTATAGTATTCATAGGTACCATCACCTATTCAAGGGGGCAACATGCCATACCCTTGAGGGTTTTCCAGCAGGGGGCACATCATTCCTTGGAGAGGAGTTCGATCTAGCTCATTGACAGGGTCTATTGACATTTTAGCACCTTGGTATTACTTGCAGGGCCTTGTTCATCAGATTTGGAGTATTTTGTGAGGGTTACTCTTGCTAAATTATTATCTGGAGCTTTGGGACTTTTTGAGAGAAGGAGGGCGCAACTGTGATTCATATCTGCTCAGTTTGGAGGGGTTACACCTCAGATATGACCTTGAGACTTCTCCTAGTGGCTTGTGGTGGCTCGATATATCTTTCTAGAGAGTTTTAGTGTATTTGGAGGCTTCATCTATCAGGGCCGAAATATTGAGCTTGACAGTCTTCAGGAGGGCGCAACCTTGATTAGGGTTTCAACAATTTGGAGGGGTAGATCTTGGCATCTTGGCTTGATACTTCAGGGAGGGCTTCTACTGGCCCCGATCTACCTTTCTGTGGAGTTTGGTGTTGTTTGGAGATATCCTTCAGTTGGGCCGAGACAATGGTCTTCTTAGCTCTACAACAGGACGTGCCATCAGCTAGGGGGGTTTGGACTTGACCCTGGTTCTTCCTGCATCGTTCTTCATTGTATATCCAACCTTTGGAGGCTTGCATTTCTTATCCAAAGAACTTTGTAGCAGCTTATCTATTAGCTATTGGAGCCATCTGATGTTATTCCAGATCTGCATCCTCTTTGTATCAGGTTCTTGCTTTTCATAATAATAAACGTCAGATATATGCTATTTGGTTCCATATCTTGTGTATTGGTTAGATATTGTATTTCCATTGAGTATATCTTCAGATCTGTGTTTAATAACTGAATATAAACCCTAAGGCCGAAACTTAAGAGGCCAACCTGCAAACACACACATACAACAAGTAAATCAATGGTCAATTAGTGTTCCAAGCGAAAAATTGGCTTGGGAACATTACAGTCTCTACACTGACCACTATATAGAAGTAAGATTTAACAAATAGAATACACAAAGCCATTTATTTGGAACATTTAGTAAGTAGAAATTGCAAAACCATTCATTGAGAAGATATGAAATAATTCATAAATTCAATAGCCAAAGACGTGAAGGTAGATTAGTTGTTGGAGGTGCTAAACCATCAAACAAATACTAAAAAAAACCCTTTGGATTGGATTAAGCTTCAAGCATGCACGCACATGAGTGGTTTTGCAAGACAAATATTTAATAATATATTTAATAATAGTGGGTAGAAACCAAAAATTACAACGACGTCCCTCATTTCTCCTATTCGGTCAATAGTCAGCCACGTCCTCCAAATTATCATAAATAATATATGCATCTTCCACATCCTCATATCGATCCATTTAAAGTGTGAGTGGAAGGAATATATGCGTCTTTCCACGTCCATTGATCCGTTTGAAGATCAATTTGTTTCAAGTAATTACATATAGTAACTTGGTCTTGGATTTACCCTTTTACCGTGCATAAAGTAAGTACAAACCCAACCCATGAAATAAGTAAACAAGCACTATGTAGAAATTATTTCTTGACTTAATATGCTTCAAAATAAAATACTTATTGTTTCATCTTGATTCCACCCCACATTGATTTGTATCTTTGAGGGTTTCCCCTTGATATAAGAATATTTTAGTTCATTTCCACTCGACACTCGCTTGCTTTTCTAGCTAGTTGATTGTACAATTTGGTTTGGGCTTACTCCCATCTCCCCATATAATTTTCCATCATGAGGGAGTGGTTGTCAAGCTCCTCCCTCCCTCATTTAGCCAACTGGTGGTAAACTAAGAAAGAGTATAACACAACTCAAGATTGAGTTCAAGGTTCACCGAGACAGAGAGGAAAAGGCAAGGGTGGAGGTACCATCAAATCTGTATCCTTTGAACAATCCCAATACAGAGATAGCATTAGTAAAAGAAGCACCAAATCACTAGCATAAGAGGCAAAGGAAACAAAGACAAAGGTAAGAGTAGGAGCAAGGGTAAAGAATATAAGGGGACAGAGGTAAAGTAGTTTGGACATCTCCAACTACAACAATGTTAATCTTAGAAACTATCTACAAGTTGTTTGAAAGCGCAAGAGCTTAAGAAATGGTGAACCCCAACAAATTCACAACTGGATGAGGTCTATTTTTTTCGCCCTCTCTTACTTTGCCTTTCTATGCTTCTCATCATTAGGTTTTTAATAGGCTTTCAAAGGTCACAACAAAAACCCACACTAGTTCCTCACCTTTTCTAAGTTTTAGCAATTTGGGCATGGATATACAAAAGTAGTGTAAAGTACCAAGAGTGATTAGCATTTACCCATCTTAGAGAGGATGGTGGATGAGGCCTAAGGTCTCTACACCAACCACATCTTAGAGATAGCAGGAAGATTTAGCAAATAGAATAAGCAAAGCCATTTATTTGGAACATTTAGTAAGTATAACTTACAAAACCATTCATTGAGAAGATATGAAATAATTCATAAATTCAATAACCAAGGACGTGAAGGCAAACAAGCTGTTGGAGGTGCTACGAACAAATGCTAAAAAAAAACACTTTGGATTAGATTAAGCTTCAAACATGCACACACAAGACTGATTTTGCAGAGTAAATATTTAGTAATAGTTGGTAGAAACCAAAAATTACAACCACTTGGCGTTGGTTAGCTGTTATACTAAATGGATTTTTTCACCCGAGTCCGACGATATAAATTTACACGAATCAATATTTTTTGTTGTTCAAAATCCATTTCTGAATACATAAATGGATTCAACATGCTGAAAAACTACCGGGGCACTATGATTCTACAGAAATAACCACTTAAATCTACGAGTCCAAGAATTTCTCGCCGGATTTCAGACAAATATCCCCAGAAAAAATCTTCATTTGGTAGAATCTTTAGCCTACAACTATACTCTCACAAGAAAATCCAGTCTCCAAACGTCCTCATATCAATCTGTTTCAAGATGAGAGTGAGAGGAATATACTTTGACAAGAAAAGCTTGTCTCATCTTGACAAACAGTTAGAGTAGGATCTTTTTGATCCAAGGGAGTGGTAGTAGTTTGATAAAAAAATTATAATGGCACGGGTATATGAATCCCGTCTCCCAAAAGTTACCAAAAAAACGCACGCACGCGTGAGAGTGGTTTTGCAACTAGATCTGCTCGGGCCCAACAAGATCTGCATGCGCGAGAGTGGTTTTGCAACTTAACTGACAACAAACAACCTACTTCAAATTTACAACACGCCTGCCATATTTCGCCTCGCAACTTTAAGCGCCTCCACACCCACTCCCGGCGAGAGTGGTTTTGCAACTAGATCTGCTTGGGCTCAACAAGATCTGGACGGACGAGAGTGGTTTTGCAACTTAACCGACAACAAACAACGTACTTCAAATTTGCAACATGCCTGCCATATTTCTCCTCGCAACTTTAAGCGCCACCACACCCACTCCCGACGGATATACAACCCCCAGGGTGAGGAAATCCTGGAGTCGGTTGTATACCTCACCACCAGCTATATGACCCCCAGCCTACAATTACAATTTCCATTGCAAATACTGATTTACAATGTTTTTAACTGTTGGGGCAGGGTGGTCAAGCAATGCCCTATAAACTATTTTATAAGCACATTATCCTGCAGTTTATTTCTTGAATTTGAATCCTTAACCTTTTACCACCCACGAGAGTACCATTACAACGAGCTTATTTGGAGCCCAGATTGTTTATAAGCAGTTTATTTCTTGAATTTGAATCCTTAACCTTTTACCAACCAAGCGAGTACCATTACAACTAGCTTATTTGGAGCCCAAATTGTTTATAAGCAATTTATTTCTTAAATTTGAATCCTTAACCCTTTACCACCCATGGGAGTACCATTACAAATAGCTTATTTAGAGCCGGGATTGTTGGTTTGGAATAAATCGATCGGGTCACACGAAGACAAATCCTTGCCTATGCTCTATGCTTCCTCTCCTTTGAGGTTGTGGTCATATTGGCAAACGTAGAGGCATGGCTTTTCCATTGATGTCGACCCTTTTATGGGTGGTGAGGTACTGAGAGGCTTATTTCTTTCTGTCTTTTCTGATATTTAGACTTGCTATTTTATGGTTTATTATAATATTTTAAAAGAAAATAATATCGCCTCACACAAATAATATTTTATGAAAAAAATAATAATATGGTTTATGGCAAATTTGCAACACGCCTGCCATATTTCGCCTCGCAACTTCAAGCGCCTCCACACCCACTCTCGGCGAGAGTGGTTTTGCAACTAGATCTGCTCGGGCCCAACAAGATCTGCACGCACGAGAGTGGTTTTGCAACTTAACTGACAACAAACAACGTACTTCAAATTTGCAACACGCCTGCCATATTTCGCCTCGCAACTTTAAGTGCCCCCACACCCACTCCCGACAGATATGTGACCCCCAGAGTGAGGAAACCCTGGAGTCGACTATGTGCCTCACCATCAACTGTATGATCCCCAGCCTACAATTACAATTTCCATTGCAAATACTGATTTACAGTGTTTTTAACCATTGCAGGGCGATCAAGCAATGCCCCATGAACTATTTTATAAGCACATTAACTATTTCTTGAATTTGATTCCTTAATCTTTTACCACCCACGCGAGTACCATTACAACTAGCTTATTTGGAGCCCAGATTGTTTATAAACAATTTATTTTTTGAATTTGAATCCTTAACCTTTTACCACCCACAGTAGTACCATTACAACGAGCTTATTTGGAGCCCAAATTGTTTATAAGCACATTATCCTGCCGTTTATTTTTTGAATTTGAATCCTTAACCCTTTACCACCCACGGGAGTACCATTACAGATAACTTATTTGGAGACCGGATTGCTAGTTATAGAAAAAGTTTTATATCTAGTTATAGAAAACCTAAACATTTCTAGTTATAGAAAAAGTTTTATAACTAGTTATAGAAATAGTCATTTTTGAAAAGCCACCCAATTGTGTTTATTTCTATGTTTCTTAATGTTCATAAGTGAAAAGCCATCCAATTGCAATAAGCCAAGTATCACTCTGTTTCCACGTCCTCAATCTGGCTTAGACAATAAAAGCGAGTCTCCACGTCCTCAATCTGGCTTACTGAAAAGACCAGAAAGCCAGTCTCCACGTCCTCATATCAATCAATAAAAGCGAGTCTCCACGTCCTCAATCTGACTTACTGAAAAGACCAGAAAAGCCAGTCTCCACGTCCTCATATCAATCAATCTGTTTCAAGGTGCGAGTGGGAGGAATATACTCTGATAGAGTAGGAGCTTTTTGATCAAGGAGTCGGAGTCGTTTGATAAAGTTAGAGGGTTAGAGTAGGAGCTTTTTGATCCAAGGAGTCGGAGTCGTTTGATAAAAAATTTTATAATGACACGGATATCTGAATCCCGTTTTCCAAAAGTTACCGGATATTTAGTAATAGTTGGTAGAAATAAATGACAACTAGATCTTCTGGGTTTCACGCCTTAACTTAAATGAGAACAAACAACGTACTTCAAAGTTGCAACACACCTGCCATATTTGGCCTCGCAACTTTAAGGGCCTCCACGAGGATATGCGGCCCCCAGGGTGAGGAAACCTTGGAGTCGGCTGTATACCTCGCCACCAGCTATATGATCCCCGCGTCTGTTTATTTCTTGAATTTGAATCCTTAACCCTTTACCATTACAGCTTGCTTGGAAATCCTTAACCCTTTACCACCTACGGGATTGCTTGCATTACCACCTACGGGATTGCTTGCAGTTTATTTTTTGAATTTGAATCCTTAACCCTTTACCACCCACGGGAGTACCATTACAACTAGCTTATTTGGAGCCGGGATTTTACCATTACAGCTAGCTTATTTGGAGCCGGGATTGCTGGCTTGGAATAAATCGATCGGGTCACACGAAGACAAACCCTTGCCTGCGCTCTATGCTTCCTCTC
>ML786669.1:202135-213343 GCA_009831015.1 Picea engelmannii
TTTACGATATTTTCATTTTCGGACCCTCGGTGATATTTTGCCGCTACCGATGTTGGTAACACTGGTTTTGACATTCATGTTTGATGTAAAAAAGCCTTTGGAGCCTCATTGTACTCATCTTCTTGCGAATGAGCGTAGCCGTCACATCTCTTCTCAGAGATAAGATGCCACCATTCTAACAAGCTTGTTTTAATCTACATTTTATAGTTTCAACATATTTCTTATTTAATAAAAGTCAATTTTTACTATATCTTTGTTATTATTCATTGCATCTCTGTGTTAATATTAGAAATCTATGTTTTCATTTAGTTTCGCTCATAAATCCAGATCAGTGGTATCAAAGTGGTATGCTCCTTGTAGTTTTTAGTGCATGTCCCCAACGAGGTCAGGGTATAGAGAGTTGGGTCTCGAGCTTGTTTCTCTTGAGGATAACTGCTCTCGCACACCCAAGAAACCTTCCATCGCGGGAAAAAAGAAAGACGGCGGGACAAGAGATCCTTTCAAAATGTTGCTCGAGGAAGCCCTCGAGTGACAAAGGAATGAGATGATGGACAGTTTGCACAAATCCTTTGACGACTGTCGACAAACGACGCATCTACCTTGAGGATAACTGCTCTCGCACACCCAAGAAACCTTCCATCGCGGGAAAAAAGAAAGACGACGGGACAAGAGATCCTTTCAAAATGTTGCTCGAGGAAGCCCTTGAGTGACAAAGGAACGAGATGATGGACAGTTTGCACAAATCCTTTGACGGCTGTCGACAAACGACGCATCTACCTCAAGCGGAGGCGCCACCCCCTTCAAGGTACAGATCAATTTTGATATTCCTATATTTGAAGGTCAAATAGATGTGAATGTTGTAGATAAATGGTTAAACCTTCTA
Source organism: Picea engelmannii (assembly GCA_009831015.1). Classification (NCBI taxonomy): domain Eukaryota; kingdom Viridiplantae; phylum Streptophyta; class Pinopsida; order Pinales; family Pinaceae; genus Picea; species Picea engelmannii. The sequence continues at coordinate 203,019 of ML786669.1, forward strand.
GAAAGGTATATTTCTGTGCACAACTTTTTCGATAGAGAAAAAAATACATTTGCGCTCCTTAAGGCCATCCCCCATGTCAAAGATTGGTGGGAGACTTTTTGTGAGCAAAAGGAAATAGAGGGATCTACATTATTTGTAGTTGCATCCACTTGGGGTTCCTTCACAGATGTTATTAAGAAACAATACTACCCTGTTGGAAGTTATGACGACTTGCATACAAGATGGACCAAATTGCGACAGGAAAGAGACCAAACAGTGCCAGAGTTCACCAATGTCTTCCATACCTTGCACACCAAGTTGGGTATCAAAGATTCTGAGTGACATCTGGTGCTCAAGTACCGCGACGGTCTGTATAGATACATCCATACATAAATTGAGTTTCTGGACATCTCGTCCTTAGGCGCGGCTTATCAATATGCTGTCAAAATTGAGCAGAAGCTTAAACAAAAGACGTGACAGTTTGGGTTTGGAAACCCCCCACAGCAGAAGCAGGGCAAGGGCAGCCCCAACCCACAGAACAAAGGGAAAAGAAAATATGGATAGCCTCAGGAAAACTAGTCTAAGACGCAAACAAAGAAGGACAATGGAAAGACGAAGAAAGACACTGGGAAGTGGTGTGACTTCCATAAGAGCCCCTGGCATAACACTGTTGATTGCTTCTCAAAGCAGTCATTAGTGGCGGAGGTGGAAGCCTTTGAATTTGATGTAGATTCCGACTCAGAGTCAGAACCAGAAAATGGGAGACAGATTATTGATGCAAAACCCAGTGCCACTGTTGCTACCACCAAGATCCAACTCGGTGTACCTGATGAACCAGAGGAAGGCGAATGCTTCTTTCATTCACAGATGTGGGTGAAGGGTACTCCACTACACTTCATCATTGATAGAGGTAGCCAGAAGAACCTCATCTCAGCGGAGGTTGTCAAGCGGCTGGCCCTGTCGACAACGCCGCACCCGCAACCATACACAATCGGATGAATCTACCAAGGAAGCGATCTTCACGTCAACCAACAGTGTCGCATGTCCTACGGCATCAATCCCTTCAAAGATGAGGTATAGTGTGACATCGCTCCCTTTGAAGTTTGTGATGTTCTTTTAGGGCAACCTTATTTATGGAAACATCATGCTATATATGAGTCTAGGCCTCGCAGTGTTATTATTACTTTGGACAGGAAATTGTACAAGATACCCGAGGTAGTCCCACCTACTGCCATTTCCTTGATCTCTGCCAAGCAATGTAGGAAGGTCATCTCTCAGATCAGGAAGTTTGTCTTCTTCGTGATTCATTCTCAAAGTGAGCGAAAGGATGCAGCCACATCCATGGCCTCCACGACCGATCTCTCCACGCAGTAGAAGCAAGTGGATAAGGTCGTGGAAGAATGCAAAGACATCTTCTCCTCACCCACTAGGGTACCTCTATGCTGTCAGGTCAAGCATTCAATCGATCTGACCCCCGACGCACTGTTACCCAATGGGATAGTCTATCGCCGCTCTCTGTTAGAAAACTAGGAGATCAAGCGTCAGACCCAAGAACTGCTCCAAATGGGTCACATCCGACCCAACTCATCACCATGTGGAAGCCCAATCGTTCTTGTGCAGAAGAAAGACGGGACCTGGTAGCTCTGAATTAATTATTGGGCCCTAAATAAAATCATAGTTAGGAACCGATACCCGATTCCCCGAATCAACGATCTCCTTGACTAGCTCAAGGGGGCCAAATACTTCAGTAATATTGATCTGAAGTATGGCTACCATCAGGTCCCAATAGAGAAAACAAATGTATGGAAAACTTCCTTCAAGTCTAAAGAAGGTCGTTTTGAATGGTTGGTCATGCCCTTTGGTTTGGCGAATGCCCCAACAACTTTCATGAGGATGATGGACGATATCTTGTGACCTTTCACCAATTCTTTTTTGGTGGTGTATCTGGATGACATCCTCATCTACAACAAGAATTGGGTGGAACACTTGCAACATATTCAACAGGTTCTACACACTTGCAGCATATTCAACAGGGTCTGCACACTTTGCAGCAGCAAGCTATACACAAATTTTGAAAAATGCTCCTTCAACATGGACAAGGTCGAATACCTAGGCTACATTGTTGATGAGCATGGGGTGCATGTGGATCCAACCAAGATCCAGGTCATTCATGACTGGCCAACTCCAATCACACTCACTGAGCTTCATAGCTTTTTAGCCCTTGCCAATTTCTATCGCAGGTTCGTGTTGGGATTCTCCCATATTGCATGGGCCCTCAGCTAAGTAACTAGGGGTGGTGGTAAGGAAAATTTTGTGTGAGGCCTGTCGCAACATCAAGTGTTCGATGATTTGAAGCAACGTTTGTGCTCAGCCCCGGTGCTCTCATTACCCGACCTGCAACAACCCTTTGAGATCGAGACAGATGCTTCAGACTATGCTGTCGGTGCAGTTCTCACTCAGCACGAACACCCCATGGCCTATTATAGTGAGACACTATCAGATGTTGTTTGTAAGTACCCCACTTACGACAAAGAAATGTACTCCATTGTACAATTTCCAATGGAGGCATTACATTCTCGGGAAGGAGACAATCATCCACATCGATCATAAGCCGTTGTAGTTCATGCAGACACAGTGAAAATTGCAGAATGATCGCCATTAGAAGTGGTCCACATACCTGCAGCAGTTCCATCTCAACATCAAGTATAAGACAAGAAGCACCAATCGCGTCGTTGATTGCCTCAGTTGTCCGCTAGTTGCAGCACTCATCACGGTGCTAAACTCCTGTGGTCACGAGAGCTTCGGATGGCCCCAACTCTATGAAATAGATCCTGACTTCTCCGCCACCTACGAGATGTTGGGTGCAAACACAGTTGTCACTGATTTCCATCTTCAAGACGGGTTGTTGTGCCATTTGGGCCATCTCTGCATTCCATCAAGCGAGTGAGCGAAGCTGATTTGGGAAGCCCACTACAGTTGGGTGGCAGGACACTTCGACGTAGAAAAGACAGTGGCAGTGTTGCAACAATATTTCTATTGGCCAAAACTTCGATAGGGTGATAACAAGTATATCAGGTCTCGCACTGCCTGCGCCATTGCCAAATTGGCCATTAAGAAACAAGGCATGTACACCCCTCTGCCTACTCCTGAAAGGCCCTGGGAATCCATCTCGATGGACTACATGTCGGGCCTTCCATCAACCAAGCGGGGAAATGACTGTTTTTTTGTGGTGGTTGATCGTTTTTCTAAAATGGCGATTATGGCCGCCTACAAGAAGAGCATCACAACAGAGGCCACTGCCAAGCTCTTCTTCGAACAAGTGTGGGTACATTTTGGGATACCACAAACCATCATTTTAGATTGGGACAACCGGTTCCTTAACACCTTCTGGTCGAGCCTCTGATCACTGCTGGACACCAAACTCACCAAATCCATTGCCTTCCACCCCCAGACGGATGGCCAAATCGAGGTCGTCAACCGGATGATCGTGCATATCCTACGCATGTACAATTCCAAGCATCCCCGTACATGGGATGAGAGTCTTCCCTATGTTCAGTACAGCTAAGACAGATCCATACATAGCTCAACCGACCACAACCCCTTCCAGGTTGGGTTGGGATTTCAACCATTGGGTCCCATGGATGTTGCACTACCCCTTGCGGCCACCTAGGAAGACTCGTCCCATGCACAAATTGAAGCCAACAAAGCTACCCGATTCATTGAGCGGATCCAGCACATCCTCCAATAGGTTCAAGATATTTTGTAGAAGTCCAATGCCAAGTACAAGCAACGCCATGATCAACGTTGGGTGCCACACTAGTTTCAGGTGGGAGATAAAGTTTGGTTGCACTTGCAGGACGAACGCTTTACAGGACCCGTCGGAAGCTTCGTCCACTCCACTATGGACCTTATACCATCACCAAGGTTCTGGGTGTGTTATCGCACAAGTTGTAGTTTGGGAAAAGCCTGACCCAACCATCAAATGGTGACAACTAAGAGGTCACCTACCTACTGTCACCTTAGGCAGGTGTCCTTGTCACTTTAGAGGTGAGGTAGTCACCTCAAGGGGGGAATCCCGGTGACCCTAGGGGGAATGAGATGGAAAAAGATGAAGTCCCTAAAGGTCAATTCTAAGTGGTATGAAGGTCTTGGAATGATGTCTTGGGAAGTTCCAAGGGTGTCCAAGTATGTTGAGTAACCTGCAAATGGTGAAATACCTTCCTGAGACACAAGAAAAACAAGCATATATTGCAATATAATCAATTGGACAAACAAGTTAAGCTTGCTGTCGCTAATAGCATCTGTTAGTAACAATGTATATCAGCAATAAAATGGCACCATAAGCTGCAAAATAAATGCCAGAAATCAAGTAGAAGATACAAGAGAAAGAATAGCAAAATTCTAGATGAAAAACCAAGATACTAGCATGAAAAGATAAGGCTGTTGTAAACACTTTTCTGCAGCAAATTATATCAGCCTTATGGCTGTAACAATCAGTGTATTACAACAAGAAAATCAGCCACTAAAACTCCTCCAAACTTTGCCAAAAAGTGCGCTAGAGCAAGTAAGAAAACAAGTGTGCAAACTTTGGGCAATTTCCAGTGGTTGATAAGAGAGTTATTCAAGCAATTGAGTTAGGGTTTCTGCAGCCCTAATGGCTGAAGATGAAAATTTGTAACAACAGCAAGAACTATCCCTTTGATAGGGACGCGCTAGTGGCTGTGAGGTGCCCAAGGCACAAGGAAGACAATCCAAAAAGTAAAAATGACAAGAAATCACGTTTCCCAATGCAATATTTTGTTTCTCCAATGCAAGATTAGTGCCTTTAGTTATGGGTTAAAACTTAATGGGGTGAAAAAAAGAGCTAGGGTTACTAAACCCTTGGGGGTGTAAATCCTCTTACTTCCCAACGTAAACAACCTAGCTAGGGTTTAAATATTAGGGGTGTAAATCCTCTTACTTCCTCAACAAAACCCTTGCAAAATAACTTGATAAAATGGTGGAAACTAGGATAGGGGTGTATATCCTTATACTCCCTATCTAGCCTTGGCCAAAACAACCTCAACTTGAATTAAAAATGATAATAACAAGGTAAAGAAACCATACCATTCAAGAAAAATCCTTAACATGCCAAAGTAAACCTCCACAATAGCAAGAAAATGACCTCCTAAGGATAGCACACCATCATCATCATCATTCAACCATAACCAAAAAGAATTATTCCATAGCACCAAAGGCAAAATACTCCAAGTGTAGAGAAAATTTCAGACCAAGTACTTCTCACAAGAGGGAGAGTTATGTTAAAATGAGATCTTATGATCTCTTATTTATACAAAATGTCACTTAGATAGTTTGTCCATGTTATAGCACATGTTGTAGGTTGGGAAAATCCCGACCCAACCACAAAAGCAAGTGCTACAACTTGGGAATCCTACACCCAATGTCATCTCGATGTAGGTTTCGCACTTCAAGGGTGACTATATCACTATAGGGAGGCGATCTCGGTGACCTTAGGGGGAAAGAGATGGGGATGGATGGAGATGGAAGTGGAGCACCTAGAGGTCAAATCTAAATGGAGTGAAAAGTGGGAAGAGATGCCTTGTAAGTCAAGGAATTGTTGCCCCAAAGGTATAGTACTTTTTCGGATGATTGTACCTTCCCGAGACACAAGCAAATCCAACTTGCAATAATATATGTTAGTATGGATCAACAAGTTAAGCTTGCTATCCCTAATTTGCAGCAGTAGATGACTATTTATATCAACAAATAAAACATCTAAATCAGCATACAAAGATCTAAACTAGTTAAGTAAATCAACATCAAGATTATCAATTAATATAGGCTGAAAAATGGCACTTAAGAGGCAAGAGAAGATGGTTGTTGTAAACATGCATTTTCTGCAGAAAATTGCAGCCTTATGGTTGTAGCTTTCAGTCACTTATATCAGCAAATTACACCATCAAATGGCAGTGCTACCCCACAGCTGCAACGTTTGGCAACATGGGTGCTTTCACAAGTGGTGAACACTTCTTTTGCAGAGAGGTGTTGGAGCACCTACAATTTCATCCATAGCGTCAAAAGGAATAGGCTGAATGTAGGTCGGGCAGAGAGCTTGGTCTATGTTTCATTACAACTTGAAATTGTTGTCCCATTACTGTGAGGAGGCACGTACAGATACAATCTTGAAGCGTTGGGACAACAATCTGGTGGAGGATAATTTGGAGGATGGAGTATTGCTTTTAGAGCAATTGGAGTGTTCTTTTGGATGATGATGATCATCTTGAGATGCCACCCCCATCCATTGCTATGGTCCCCATGTCCAAAATTCCAGTGGCAAAACTAGGGCCATCTACATCTACTTTTGCACTACCACCACATGGAGGCCCACGGAATAGTCGTGGTGGTGGAAGGAAGACGAGATAGTTGTTTGATGATTCTCCTTTTTCATTACTTTATATGTCATAATCTATCAATGATAGATTCATAGTATTCAACGACTAGCTCAGTTTAAACTTTAAACTTTGGACCTTTCGGTATTCATACTTAAGTGTTGATGGCATATTTTGTAAACATAACTATTTGGTCATGACTGTAGCTTTCAGTCACTTATATCAACAAATTACACCATCAAAATATGCCAACAGTTAGCCCAAAAGATGCGCCCTAGTTAGTAGAGTAAATGAACAAAATTTAGAAGCTAGTCTAGGGTTAGTTTAGGAGTTATGGTTAGCAGTTTATCTAGGTTAGATCAACCCTAATGGTTGTAGGTTCAGGTTTGTTACAACAAGTAAAGTAGTGGGAGAGAGGGGACGCCCTAGTAGGGGAAGACTCCTCTCAATGAGGCAAACCAACTCCAAGCAAGAGGTCTTTCAAAAGATAAAAAATCATCCCAAGGCAATGATTTTATGTCTCCTATGCAAAAAATAGATGACCATTGCCTTTACTATTGGGTTAATGGAGTCAAATAAATGAACTAGAGATGCTACTTCCTTGGGGGTGTAAATCCTCTTACTTCCTCAAACAAACCCTTGCAACATCAATGAATTTTAAGCAATAAACGATAGGGACTAGAGTGGGGGTGTAAATACTCTTACTTCCCACTTAGCTCCTAGCACAAGAATGCTTGACTTGAAAAAATGATAGGATAAGAGTAAAAGACCATACCAAAATCAATAAAGATGCTAAGATAATCCACCATAAAAGATAGAAAGCATTCCTCCAAGGCTAGCGCCTCACTCCTCCATAAACCATTCACAAGAGATAGCCATAAACAAGTGCACAAGAGACAAATATAGCCAAGTGTAGCAAAAAATTCAGATCCAAGTCCTCTCACAAGAGGTAGAGTTATGTCAAGCATCGGTAGGCCTCCAAAGTCCACATGTCAAGCATCTAGGCAATCTCCTCATGGTGAATACCTCCTCCTCAAAACGTCCATGTGTCAATGAGTGGCTACATCACCACCAAACCCTAGCCCCCAAAAGTGACGTCATGCCCTAGGAGGTGATGTTTTGCCTCTCCTAGGAAAGTCGTTTGGAGAGTGAAGCATGAGCTAGGTCCATCCAACTGTCCTCTAGGCCTTCAATATTTCATCTCTGTGATCCAGCATGTGGACCCTTGGCATCCAACCTGTGGGCTTGTAGCCCCATGGAAGCCCAAGCTAGGCTTGTTCTCCCAAAACTATCCACCAACTGGTCCCGCAAAGACAAATGAGCACGCCCTCCAAGGATATCAAGTCATAACATCATGATAAGTGAACTCAATCAATAAATGAGTCACCTAATCATGTGCATCAAAGATCACTATATCAAACAATTAATTGCTCTAGGACACTATGCGACTTGTCAAGCTTGAATATGGGAGGGTTGGCGAGTTTGCAAGAGATCCCTCTCTAGGCCATGTAAAGTGGATGAAGTGGTTGTGGTCAAGACTCAATGGGCATAGGGCTCATGACATATAAGGGATCATAGTGTCTCATTCATGGGTGCCTTTGTAGAGGGTTGTGTGGTACCTTCGTCTGCAATGCATTTTTTCCAAGCCCATTAATTGTCGTTCTTTTATTCTTTCATAATTTTAAGGAGAGGTTGAAGGTCATTGCCCTTGCGTGGTGACCAGATAATGGCAATGTCACCCACAAACATCTAGTGAAAATGAGAAGGATGGCTCGTGATGAGACCCCCTTTCTCTCAGTCATGCAACTAAGAGCCATTACCCTGGTTTGGTGACTAGATGACGACAATGTCATACCACTAGATATTCATGATTGTGATAGGTCGGCTCATGATGAGACCTCCCATCCTTCAACTAACCTTTTAAACATTCTTTATTATATTGTGGGCCCTCTTTACTCAAAGATAAGTGTTTCACTGCTTTCTTGGGTGATCCCTAGGCGAAGCATCTGGAAGGTTCATACAAGGCTTTTATCTTTTACCCAACATCAATCCCTCTGGGCCTTCAACTCCTTCTTCCCATAGAATGAGGGACAACCCCTTCTTGGGTCAATACACCCTAAAATCCCAAGAGATAAGGAAATGGAGGGGAATAATGATGGAAAGTGGTAAGTATGGTCGAGAACGGTACGATGGCTCTTTAAGGAAGTTCCCAGTAGCAAACCCATCCCCAAAGAAGACCACTTACTAGGGCACAATGTCAACCACCAAGGTGAAGTAGGGAAAAAGGCATAATGTCTAAGCATATATCATGAAATCTAGAGCAATCTAAGAGACAACATGCTCAACTTGCTTAAATATTGAAATGATGCTCACCATAATACTGACTTGTACCTCATGGAGCAAGGCCCACTGCCTTCCGAAAGCCAACTGATGTGGTGGACGCCATCTGGAAATTTGTGACCATCTGTGGTGGTGAAAGGGGTTTCCATATGTGCAAAAGGGTACTGCTGGTCATGTAGTCTCTTGACACTCCATATCTGCAACCCGAGGGCCTCGAGACATAATCTCCTTAGTTATCCACGAAATGGGGATAACAATCCATATAATTAAGGGTAAACCACAAGACTAGGGGTCAACAACCCTAATCTTTCCCCTTTTACAAAGTAATATTAAAGAATTCACTTTAATTTTACTTTTGCACAAAGAAAAAGCCCTATTTATATGGATGTCACCCCTTTAGGGGACGTTTTGGCACGAGGAGAAGGTCGTTGGTGATGGAGGAGTGTAGAAAGGCTTCCCAAAGCCACATGTCAAGCATCCCAACAACTTCCTTCATGATCAAGGCTCAAACCCCTCAAAACGTTCTTGTGCCAATGTATGTCAACTCACCACCAAACTCTAACCCCCCTAGGTGATGTCATGCCTCTAAAGGTGATGTTTTTCCTCTCCTAGGAAAAACATTTGGCATTTGGGGTCTATTTATGTCGTCCAAGTCATCTTCTAGGCCTTCAAAGTTATATCTTTCTCATCTGGCATGTGGGCCCTTGGAACCCACCTGTGGGCTTCAAGCCCCATGGAAGCCCAAGCTAGGCTTGTTCTTCCAAAAGTGTCCATCAAATAGGTCTTGCAAAGACAAATAAGCACGCCCTCCAAGGATCTCAAGTCATAACATCATGATAAGTGAATCCAATCAATAAATGAGCCACCTAAGCATGTGTATCAAAGATCACTATGTCAAACAATTAAGTGCTCAAAGACATTATGCGACTTGTCAAGATTGAATATGGGAGGGTTGACGAGGTGTCCTATTGGGTAGATCTTTCCATAGTTTAAGGAGAGTTTCCAAGTGATCCCTCTCTAAGCCATGTAAAGTGGGTGAAGTGGTTAGGGTCAAGACTCAATGGACATAGGGCTCATGACATACAAGAGGTCGTAGTGTCTCATTCATGGGTTCCTTTGTAGAGGGTGTGTGGTATCTTCATTTGCAATGCATTTTTTCCAAGCCCATTATTTTTCCATTCTTTCTTTCTTTCATAAATTTAAGGAAAAGTTGAAGGCCACTTCTCTGGCGTGGTGTCCAGATAATGACAATGCCACCCACAAATACCTAGTGGAAATGAGAAGGTTGGCTCATAATGAGACCCCCTTTCTCTCAGCGATGCAACTGAGAGCCATTTGTTGATTAAGGTTGGTTTTCATTGATGTCAACCCTTGAAGAAAGCCCTGCAACACAAAGGTTTGGGTAATGGACCCAAGATTGTTTGATGTAAAGATGAATCATTATTATTTTGTCATGGTTGATAATAAGTAAAGATGGATGAACTCCAAAGTGGTCCCCTTATGGTGAAAGCCCTCACGGGAAGATGCTTTGCGGAGTAAGAGAACCCATGCTTAATTGTGGAATAATGAGATGAAGGAAAATGAATTTGTTAGGTAAACTATCCTATATGGATAGTG
>ML786669.1:237341-317849 GCA_009831015.1 Picea engelmannii
GCATGTTCAGATTCCTTCTATAGATGATTTTTCCCTAGAATATCTTACAGAACTGCATGAAGACACAATCCTTGACAGGAGAATGCGAACTTCAAAATGAGGAAATGTGGAGTATCTTTGAGTTGGTCTTAAAGGTACAAATCTAAGCAAAGCCAAGTGGATTGAGGTTGGAAAGGTGAGGGAACTATACCCTCATCTTCAGATAGACTAAAAATAGTCTTTTGGAGGTCCAAAAGCTTTCCAATGGGGAGGTGTGATCCAGGGGATCAAATTTTGCTCAAAAATTCAAAGTGCTCAGAATTGCTTCAAATCAAACAAGAGCGTAGGCCTCATCATTACAAACCCAACACAACTCGTTTGGGTTCAAACGGACATCGGGAGCGAGAGATATCATGTTATGTTCAAAATGACAAACAAACAAAAAAAGGGATGTTCACTGTACAGTCCGTACAGATGCTAACGTGGTAGTCCGTACGACACATGGCAGGGCTGAGTGGTGGATAGTTGGTAGATGTGGATGAATGATATTGCGACACATGGCAAATTTTGGTTGGTTGTACGGTGCCACGTGGCCTAGTCATGGGCTGCCACGTGGCACCATGTTATTGGTTGCTTGTATAACTTTATTGGAGTCCACCGGATTCGACCCCGTGACCTCCACCCACATGTATAGCCTTTGCAAAGTCTGTGCTGCCAACGCGCCCCACCATATTCCTTATTATATATATGGTTTTGAATATATTAAAGTTTGAGTTGTTGTGTGTTGGCGCGGGGGTCCGGGCTGGGGCTTAGCCCCAACCCTCGGTCGTGTATACCATATCATATGACCCGTGGTCACACCATTGACGCGCGTGGATTTGGTTTTGTATATGGTTTAAATGGTCATAATGCCCGCCAAATGTCCCTTTTCTATTCGCCTTTGGGACGAAGCCCCGTTTGCGTTTGCACGTGGTCACATGGGCCACATGACCTCGGCCTTGGCAGTTAGGGGCTAGGTGCACCCGTAATCGTCCTATAGTTCGCACCGTTTGTGAGGTTGCGTCCGATGTTGAGTTTTAATGCTTAAATGCATGTGGGGGCTAGGTTGAGCCAACATGGGTGCAATTTGTAGATCCAAAGACAACAAGTTTGAAGGGGAATTTCCAGGAAGCCTATCTTCTTCAATTTTTGGCCAAATGAGGTGCCAAAAAAGCCCAACTAGGGGTTTTTGGACGTTCTGGAGCCATTGGAGCCATCTATTTGGCATTTTGAGCACTGTAAAGCACATTTTTTTAGCACATTGAGCAAATAATACAAATGATCCATTGGAAGTTGGACCAGGAGATGTAGCCCAAGAGAGAGGTGAACTCCTTTATTATTTGTTGCATTGTGTGTTTTCTATTCACTGTTTATTGTTGTTTTTTATATGCATCTTGAATGAGTAATTTATATAAAAGTCGTGTTGCAAAGTTGATCCATTTTCATTTTAACACATAAATTAAATCTTGCAAATAATTTCAAGAATACAAGTCTTCTTCATTTTTAGATCAGTTTTTGTTGTGACCTTTGAAAGCCTATTAAAAACCTAATGATGAGAAGCATAGAAAGGCAAAGTAAGAGAGGGTGAAAATAATAGACCTCATCTAGTTGTGAATTTGTTGGGGTTCACCATTTCTTAAGCTCCTGCTCTTTCAAACAACTTGTAGATAGTTTCTAAGATTAACATTGTTGTATTTGGAGATGTACAAACTACCTTACCTCCGTCCCCTTATATCCTTTACCCTTGCTCCTACTCTTACCTGTGTCTTTGTTTCCTCTGCCTCTTATGCTAGTGATTTGGTGCTTCTTTTACTAATGCTATATCTGTATTGGGATTATTCAAAGGATATAGATTTGATGGTACCTCCACCCTTGCCTTTTCCTCTCTATCTTGGTGAACCTTGAACTCAATGTCCTGGTGAACCTTGAACTCAATGTCTTGGTGAACCTTGAACTCAATCTTGAGTTGTGTTATCGTCTTTATTAGTTTACCACCAATTGGCTAAATGAGGGAGGGAGGATCTTGACAACCACCCCCTCATGATGGAAAAGTATATGGGGAGATGGGGGTAAGCCCAAACCAAATTGTACAATCAACTAGCTAGAAAAGCAAGCGAGTGTCAAGTGAAAATGAACTAAAATATTCTTAGATCGAGGGGAAACCCTCAAAGATACAAATCAATGTGGGGTGGAATCAAGATGAAACAATAAGTATTTTATTTTGAAGCATATTAAGTCAAGAAATAATTTCTACATAGCGCTTGTTTACTTATTTCATGGGTTGGGTTTGTACTTACTTTATGCACGGTAAAAGGGTAAAGCCAATACCAAGTTATTATATGTAATTACTTGAAACAAATTGATCTTCAAATGGATCAATGGACGTGGAAAGACTCATATATTCCTTCCACTCACACCTTGAAATGAATCGATATGAGGACGTGGAAGATACATATATTATTTATGATAATTTGGAGGACGTGGTTGACTATTGACCGAATAGGAGAAATGAGGGATGTCGTTGTAATTTTTGGTTTCTACCCACTATTACTAAATATATTATTAAATATTTGTCTTGCAAAACCACTCGTGTGCGTGCATGCTTGAAGCTTAATCCAAACCAAAGGATTTTTTTTAGTATTTGTTTGATGGTTTAGCACCTCCAACAACTTGTCTACCTTCACGTCCTTGGCTATTGATTTTATGAATTATTTCATATCTTCTCAATGAATGGTTTTGCAATTTCTACTTACTAAATGTTCCAAATAAATGGCTTTGTTTATTTTATTTGTTAAATCTTACTTCTATATAGTGGTCAATGTAGAGACTGTAATGTTCCCAAGCCAATTTTTCGCTTGGAACACTAACTGACCATTGATTTACTTGTTGTATGTGTGTGTTTGCAAGTTGGCCTCTTAAGTTTCGGCCTTATGGTTTATATTTAGTTATTAAACAAAGATCTGAAGATATACTCAATGGAAATACAAGATCTAACCAGTACACAAGATATGGAACCAAATAGCATAGATCTGACCTTTATTATTATGAAAAGCAAGAACCTGATACAAAGAGGATGTAGATCTGGAATAACATCAGATGGCTCCAATAGCTAATAGATAAGCTACTACAAAATGATTTGGATAAGAAATGCAAGCCTCCAAAGGCTATATATACAATGAAGAACGATGCAGGAAGAACCAGGGTTAAGTCCAAACCCCCCTGGCTGATGGCACGTTCTGTTGTAGAGCTAATAATACCATTGTCTCGACCCAACTGAAGGATATCTCCAAACAACACCAAACTCGACAGAAAGGTAGATCGGGGCCAATGGAAGCCCTCCCTGAAGTATCAAGCCAAGATTCCAAGATCTACCCCTCCAAACTGCTAAAACCCTAATCAAGGTTGCGCCCTCCTGAAGACTGTCAAGCTCAATATTTCAGCCCTGATAGAGTAAGCCTCCATATACACTAAAACTCTCTAGAAAGATATATCAGGCCACCACAATCCACTAGGAGAAGTCTCAGGGTCAGATATGAGGTGTAACCCCTCCAAACTGAGCATATTTGAATCACAGTTGCGCCCTCCTTCTCTCAAAAACGTCCCAAAGCTCCAGATAATAATCTAGCAAGAGTAACCCTCACAAAATACTCCAAATTTGATGAACAAGGTGCTGCAAGTAATACCCAGGTGTTAGAATGTCAATAGACCCTGTCAATAAGCTGGATTGAACCCCTCTCCAAGGAATGATGTGCCCCCTGCTGGAAAACCCTCAAGGGTACGACCTGTTTCCCTCTTGAATAGGTGATGGTACCTATGAATACTATAGAATGGTGTGGGTGGAGTGTTGCATCCCCGAGACCAATCTTGGAGCAAGGTGAGTGGAATCTTTCACCACTGAGTTGTTCTCTAGGGTTTGTATTCTCAAAACCCTCAAAACTGTGTGCTCAAGAGTCCAATAGCCAAGTGCAATATGCTCCAAGATGAAATGAGAGGTGTGGCTTAGGCTTTCCTTATACTTCTTTCTATCCTTCAGTTGAGTTAAGTTAACCCTAAGGTTCAACTCCTAACTCAACCTTAAGTGCTCTAATCCTTCAGTGAGTTACTTTTTACATTTTCAAGTCAACTTCAAAATATAACATTGAGTTAGCTGACTTTTCCCCATGTTGCATGAGACTATGGTCTAGTGGGGATGAACAGACCACCGAGTCTCTCCAAAACTCTTCATCAAGAGGTGGGGGACATTACAGTCTCCCCTGCTAGAAATTGCTTCTCCACAAGCAATTCTGAACATGTCTCCTATATCACCTGTTCATTCTCCCACATGGCATCCTCAATGGGCATGTCTTTCCACTTGATTAAGTATTCTCTGATGCTCCTCCTCTGGATTTTCTTTTCCTGAACCTCCAATATTTCCTCTGGTACCAGTACCAATTGCCCCTCTTCATCTAAAGGTGGCAGTAACTCAAGTGGGGTGATGTGTTGGCCAATGGCCCTCTTTAAGCATGACACATGGAAAACGTTGTGTATCTTGCTACCTTGTGGAAGCTCAAGTTCATAAGCCAGGACCCCTACCTTCCTGCTGATCCTATAGGATCCAAAGAATCGGGGTTAGAGATTTTCTGCTCCAATCCTTTTGATAGAAGCATGTATGTATGGTTGGAGCCTTAGGTAGACCAAGTCACTAACCTCAAAAGTACGCTCTACCCGATGTTTGTCTGCTTGGACCTTTTGTTGATTCTGTGCCCTTTGTAGATGATCCTTTAATTCCCTGAGTATATCATGACTCTGTTGCACCCAATCCTATACCATCGGAGCTCTGCTATCACCAAAGGAAATCTCTACATATGAGAGTGGGTCATAACCATACAAGGCTCTGAATGGAATCATGCCTATGGACATGTGATAAGTGGTGTTGTAACAGTATTCCCCCAGATGTAGCCACCTAACCCATGCCTTATGTTTCCCTACTACATAATTTCTGAGGTATCCTTCTACCAATTTGTTAACTATTTTGGTTTTCCCATCAATCTGAGGATGATAACTAGTGCTAGGGGTCAAGTCCGTACCAACCATTCTGAATAACTCCTGCCAAAAGGCGCTCATAAATCGGCTATCCTTGTCACTAACAATGGTTTTGGGTAGGCCATGTAGTCTGAAGACCTCCCTGAAGAACAATTCGGCCACCTGTGTTGCACTAAAGTCTGTAGTAATGGAGAAGAAGTGTACAAATTTAGTTAACCTGTCCACCAATATGAAAATACAATCCTTACCCTGTGCCCTTGGAAACCGTGTAATGAAATCCATGGAAATGCTCTCCCATTTGTGCTCTGGGATGGGTAGAGGTTGTAACAGTCCCGTTGGATGTGTGTGCTCATCCTTGTTTTCCTGGAAAGTAGTACACTCCTTGATGTGACTCATCACATCTTCTTAGAGGCCCTTCCATGAGAACATTTCCCTTACCTGCTTGTATGTTTTTCCAATCCCTTGGTGCCCTGCCACATGTGAATCATGACATGCCTGTACTATCTTGGCCTTGAAGGTTGACTCAAGAACCAATAAAATTTGGCCCTTGTTGTAGATGATGTCATCTAGGACTCTGAAGTTGTCATCCTGTATTTTTCCATCCATCAACTGACAATCAAACTGATTTTTGGAATATTCCACCAAGAGGTGGGCCTTCCAGTCAACTGATATATCTATCATGGAATAAACTGATGGCCTCTGGGGTAATGCATTAGAAACTATGTTGTTCTTCCCTTTGACAAATTCAATGTCAAAATCATAGGCTTGTATCTTACTGACCCACTTTTGTTGCCTCTCATTTAAGTCCTTCTGTTCCAAGAAGTACTTAAGGCTGTTGTGATATGATTTCACCACAAATCTTGCACCTACCAAGTATTGCCTGAATTTGGCCAAAGCATGCATGATAGCCAGCATTTCTTTGTCATAGATGGTGTAAATTATCTCAGGGCCGCTCAATTTTCGGCTCTCATAGGTAAGAGGGTGCCTATTCTGCATCAGTATGGCCCCAATGCCTTCTCTGAAGGCATCACACTCCAATGTGAAGGGTTGGCCGAAATTAGGAAAGGCTAACACTGGGCATGTGCTCATTACCCTTTTCATCCTGTCAAATGTATATTATGCCTCTTCACTCTACTTGAAAGCTCCTTTCTTAGTCAGATCGGTCAAGGGTGCACAAAGTTGGGAGAACCCCTTGACGAATCTCCTATAATAGTTGCAAATACCAAGAAATCCCCTCAACTCTGTAAGAGTTTTAGGTGTGGGCCACTCAACTATCGCTTAGATCTTCTCCTAATGTACCTGTACCCCTTTAACTCCAATGATGTGTCCCAAGTAGAGGACCTCTGTCATCCCAAATTCAAATTTGGACTTCTTGGCATACAAGGACTGGTCCTCCATGATAGTTAAGATCTGTTCCACATGCTAAAGATGTTCCTCCCAAGTCTTTCTATAGATTAGAAAGTCATCAAAAAACACAAGAAGATGCTTCCTCAACTGCTTTTTGAATATGTGGTTCATACATGACTGAAATGTGGCGGGTGCATTGGTCAATACAAATGGCATCACTAAGAATTCATAGTGGTTGTAGTGACACCTGAAGGCGGTCTTGGGGATGTCATCCTCCCTCATTTTGATTTGATGGTAACCAGAGCGCAAGTCAATCTTTGTGAAGTAAACAACTCCATGAAGCTCGTCCAATAGCTCATCAATCCTCAAAATGGGATACTTTTTTTTTATAGTCTTCTTGTTTAGTGCCCTGAAGTAGATGCACATGCGCATGGTTCCATCCTTCTTCTTGATCAGTATTACTGAAGAGGTAAAAGGGATGAAACTTGAACTAATGTGACCCATATCTAAGAGTTCTTTGATGGCCTTCTCTATCTCGTCCTTGTAATTCTTTGCGTGTCTGTAGGGCATGGTGATGACTGGCTTTGCCCCTTCTTCCAACTCATTGATATGCTCAAATCCCCTATCCGGTGACACTCTTGGTGGAATGGGTCCAAACACCTTACTGTGTTTGTCAATGATCCTTTGGATATTTGGTTCATAGTGAACCTTCCCCTTTTTTTCCACACGTGCCGAAATCTTGCACTCAACAGCATATACAATCTCCTCTCTCATGAAAATGGCCTCCATACGCTTTGTTGGGACTACCCTGGTTGTGTTGCCTGACATGCTTCTAAGGACTACCTTTATACCACTCTCCTCTATGAAATACATCTCCATGGTCTTGTAGTTGGTGGTGATAGGCCCCAACGTACTGACCCACTGTACTCCAAGGATTATATTTGTATTGGGGAGGTCCATCACATAAAAGTCCTGTGCTAAATCATGCCTACCCAGTGTAAGCTTCATCCTTGGAATGTACCTATTACAAGGCATGGTGCTTCCTCCTACTATCTCCACCTTGAATCCTTCAAACTCAATTGTGGGTATATGCCTCCTCTGTAGCAACGTTGAGTCAATGAAGTTGTGAGAAGTACCCCATCAATGAGTACTGAAACCTTTTGCCTTTTCTTTATTCCTCTCATCCTGAAGGTGTTGTACTTGGGTACCCTACTGATGGATGTGAATGTAGCCTTCTCCTTTGTTGCACTAGCGTGACCTGTAGCCTCCTCTTCTGTAGTTTCGGTGGTGTCTGCCTCTATGTTCTGGATGTGGCCGAAATCCTCATCCTCTTCATTATCAAATGTCACCTCAATGTATTGAACTTGGCCATGACCCATACACTTGTGGGATGGGTTCCACGACTCTTTACATGTGTAGCATATCTATTTTCTCTTCTAGTGTTCTCTTCCATCCTACCTCTTCCCCTGTCAAACCCCCTTGGGTCTCTTCCTCTTGGATTAATTGGAGGTCTTTGGTCTCTGCCTCCGGTGTTTAGAGGTGGTCTAGGCACAAATTTTGGTTTTGTAGCTAGGCCTAGATCTCTCGTCCTCCATATAGAATCCTGCAAGTTGGTAGGCTTAAAATCCTTAACCCAACCTTTCAAGGGTTCCATCAAACCCTCAGTGAAGAACATCATGAGTCTAGACTATGACACATCATGTACCATGACTACTATCCTCTGGAAATCTTCAATATACACCTCTGGTACTCATGTCTGTCTCAGTTGTGTGAGTTCCCTGAAATGTAGTTCTAAATCCCTCTGGTCAAACCTGAGAATGAGCCTCTGAGTAAAATCTATGTATGCCACTATATGATTGTGGCCAAGTGTGGTCAACCCATGGTACCACCAGTCATGAGCTTTTCCATCCAAGTACATGGTGGAAAACTTGATGGCATCCATCTCCCTCATAGGGTTAAGCTACAGGTAAGTGTCTAGTTTCCGTACCCACACCTGTGCATTCATCTTGGTCGAACCATCAAAGTAAGGAATCTCCATATTCCCAGCCCTGCAC
Organism: Picea engelmannii; assembly: GCA_009831015.1. Classification (NCBI taxonomy): domain Eukaryota; kingdom Viridiplantae; phylum Streptophyta; class Pinopsida; order Pinales; family Pinaceae; genus Picea; species Picea engelmannii. The sequence continues at coordinate 245,783 of ML786669.1, forward strand.
TCAAGCTCATAATTGTTCCTGTGGTACGACCTGGGCTTGCTTCTGAATTTTAATCCACATAACTGATCTAGGGTGATCTGCCTCTGAACGGGTATTCTTAATGAGTTGTACTCCCTAACATATTGATCAAACTGATCCTCAAACTCATTTGGGTGATTGGACTGTGTTGGTTCATCTATAAATGAGGGAAAGTATGTTTTGGGAGTGGTCCTACTACTCGTTTTTCCCTGTGGTGCTCCCCCTCCATGGCTTCCCATATGTTTCCTCCATGAGATCCACTAGTTTCCTTATTGTCATAAGACTCTGGGCCTTTCCCCTCATGAGTCATCTCCAACAAGATTTGTGCTATCTTTGTTTGGTTTTCTTCTACCTTCCTCAAGGTCTCTGATATTTTTGTGTGTCCCCTACAGTTTGCCTCCTGGCTTTCCTATAAGTGTGTGACCAATGTACTCTCCGTCTGGAGTATGGATTTACATAGTTCCTATTTCAAGGTTGCTAAGCCCCGTGGCTCACTGTCCTCACCTGAACCTTCCATATCGACCTCTGCCTCACCTTTTTGTTTCCTCCTTTTGCCCATATAAATTCCACTGAACTTTGCATGCACTAATCCTCACATGATGGGAGGATCAGAGCTCTGATACCACTGTAATGTTCCCAAGCCAATTTTTTCTCTTGGAACACTAACTGACCATTGATTTACTTGTTGTATGTGTGTGTTTGCAAGTTTGCCTCTCAATTTTTGGCCTTAGGGTTTATATTCAGTTATTAAACACAGATCTGGAGATATACTCAATGTAAATACAATATCTAACCAGTACATAAGATATGGAACCAAATAACATAGATCTGACCTTTATTATTATGAAAAACAAGAATCTGATACAAAGAGGATGCAGATCTGGAATAACATCAGATGGCTCCAATAGCTAATAGAAAATCTCCTACAAAATGATCCGGATAAGAAATGCAAGCCTCCAAAGGTTGGATATACAATGAAGAACGATGCAGGAAGAACCAGGGTCAATTCCAAACCCCCCTGGATGATGGCACGTCCTGTTGTAGAGATAAGAAGACCATTGTCTCGACCCAACTAAAGGAGATCTCCAAACAACACCAAACTCCACATAAAGTTAGATCGGGGCCAGTGGAAGCCCTCCCTGAAGTATCAAGCCAAGATGCCAAGATCTACCCCTACAAACTGTTGAAACCCTAATCAAGGTTGCGCCCTTCTGAAGACTGTCAAGCTCAATATTTCGGCCCTGATAGAGGAAGCCTCCAAATACATTGAAACTCTCTAGAAAGATAGATCAGGACACCACAAGCCACTAGGAGAAGTATCAGGGTCATATCTGAGGTGTAACCCCTCCAAAATGAGCAAATATGAATCACAATTGCGCCCTCCTTCTCTCAAAAACGTCCCAAAGCTCTAGATAATAATCTAGTAAGAGTAACCCTCACAAAATACTCCTAATATGATGAACAAGGCCCTGCAAGTAATACCCAGGTGCTAGAATGTCAATAAACCTGTCAATAAGCTGGATCAAACTCCTCTCCAAGGAATGATGCGCCCCCTGCTGGAAATCCCTCAAGGCTACAACCTACTGCCCTCCTGAATAGGTGATGGTACCTTTGAATACTATAGAATGGTGTGGGTGGAGTGTTTCATCCCCAAGACCAAGCTTGGAACAAGGTGAGTGGAATCTTTCACCACTGAGTTGTTCTCTAGGGTTTTTTTCTCAAAACCCTCAAAACTGTGTGCTCAAGAGCCTAATAGCCAAATGCAATGTGATCCAAGATGAAATGAGAGGTGTGCCCTAGTATTTCCTTTATACTTCTTTCTATCCTTCTGTTGAGTTAAGTTAACCCTAAGGTTCAACTCCTAACTCAACCTTAAGCGCTCTAATCCTTCAGTGAGTTACTTTTGACCTTTTCAAGTCAACTTCAAAATATACCAATGAGTTAGATGACTTTTCCCCATGCTACATGAGACTATGGTCTAGTGGGGATGACTAGACCACTAAGCCTCTCCAAACCTCTTCATCAAGAGGTGGGGGACATTACAAGAGACCTTATGCCTCATCCTTCATCCTCTCTGAGATGTGGTTGGTGTAGAGACCTTAGGCCTCATCCTCCATCCTATCTAAGATGGATAAATGATAATCCTTCTTGGTATTTTACACTACTTGTGTATATCCATACCCAAATTGATAAAACGTAGAAAAGGTGAGGAACTAGTGTGGGTTTTGTTAGAAAAATAGGTGTGCTCGTTTCACCATAGACAATATAGAAATATTGTCACCCAACCATAGGAATAAAGGCCACCCCCAAGCACCTTAACCTTGACAGACAAAATAATTCCAAAATCAAACCAATAGCCAACCAAGGTAGCACACCTTTCTCCAAATCTTACGCACCAAGAAAGAATAACCAAAGACCAAGAAGAAAGTCCAAACCATAACCAAGAGACCAAGTCATCACTACTGTAGTTGCAGTTGTCCTCTAGTCATGCACACTTTTTATCCTCATGAAGTTTTGAGTGAGTGAGTGACAAATGAGCTCTAGCACCCTCTATTTATATTGCTACATCTCACTTGGCTGGGCAGAATTCTCTTTTTGGAGGATAATAACTCAATATTAAATATTCTCTTGAGCTTACTTGTCTTTTAGGGTTATTATCCAATGTTTTAGGGTTTCTCTTGCTTCCCGAAATATTCTAGTCTCGCCAAAGGTTACACGTGGAGGTTAATACCTCCCGCAACTACCATATTATCAACACTCCCTCCTAGCTAGGGAGGTATTAAAGGAAATGGTCTCGAGCATGTTATGGCACAAGTTGTAGGTTGGAAAAATCCCAACCCAGCCACGGAACAAGTGCTACAACTATGGGAATCCTACACCCAATGTCACCTCGATGTAGTTCCTGCACTTCAAGGGTGACTAGGTCACTCTAGGGAGGTGATCTCGATGACCCTAGGGGGATTGAAATGAAGATGGAGGGAAGTTGAAAATAAACCCCTAGATTTCAAGGCTATATGGAAAGAAATGTAGGGAGAAATTCCTTGCAAGTTAAGTAATGACTCCCCCACAAGTATAGTGCTTTTCCGGATGAGTGTACCTGCCCGACACACAAGAAAAGACACTTTGCAACAATATATGTTAGTTAGATCAACAAGTTAAGATTTTTGTCCCTAATTTGAAGCAGTAGATAACAATATATATCAGAAAATAAATGATACTATAAACTTCTCAATAAGTGTTAGATATCAAGTAGAAAATACAAGAGAAAGACTAGCTAAACTCAAGATGAAAAGCCAAAATTCTAGCACAAAATATAAGGTTGTTGTAAACACTTCTCTGAAGAAAATTATATCAGCCTTATGGCTGTAACATTCAATGTATTACAGAAAGAAAATAAGCCACTGGAATCCTCTCAAAAGTTGCCAAAAAGTGCACTAGGACAAATAGAGGAAGTGTGCAAACTTTGAGCAAAAACCAATTATTGAGTAAAGAGTTATTTAAGCAAGTAAGTTAGGGTTTTTGTGGCCCTAATGGTTGAAGATGAGATTTTTTAATAGCATAAATAACCCCCTAGATGGGGACTCCCTAGTGGTTGTGAGGTGCCCAAGGCACAAGGAAAACAATCCACTTAGCAAGAAGCAAAAATGACCAAAATTCACGTTTCCCAATGCAATAATTTAATATCTCCAATGCAACAAATAAATGACTAGGGCCTTTACTATTGGGTTAATGGAGTCACAAGGAGCTTAAAGAAGCTACCTCCTTGGGGATGTAAGCCCTTTTACTTCCCAAGGCAAGTTTCTCTAAGATAGGGTTTAAGCTAAGAGGGTGTATTCCATTATACTTCTCTTAGCAAACCCTTAATTAATGAGAAGAAGCAAGAAAAAATGGTGAAGACTTTGGTGGGGGTGTATTCCCTTATACTTACCACCTAGATCCTAGCATAACACAACTTGAATTGAAATAAATGATAGCAAGAGAGTAAAAACCATACCAATATCAAGAGAAATGCTAAGATAATTCACCACAAGAACTAGAAAGCATCATCCAAAGCTAGCGCTAGGCCTTCCTCCATCAACCATTCATAAAATTAGACACAAGACAAGTGCACAAGATCTAAAAGAGCTAAGGAAGATGAAAATTTCAGACTAAATCCTCTCACAAGAGGAGAGTTATGATTAAAATGAGATCTTATGATCTCTATTTATACAAAAGTTAGCTAACATAGCTTGTCCACAAAATAAGGAGTAAAACACAAGATTATGGGTCAACAACCCTAATCTTGCCCCCTTAACACAATAATGTTAAACAATTCACTTAAAATTTCATCTTTTGCACAAATTAAACCCTAATTTAGGATGACGTCACCCCTTTAGGGGACGTTTTGCCACTTTGAGGAGGTCGTTGGTGTTGGAGAAGCATGGAAGGGCATCCCAAGGCCATGTGTCAAGCATATAGGTGATCTCATATTGGTAAAAACCCTCTTCTCCTCAAAATTTCCAAGTGCAAATGAGTGGCACCTCACCACCAAGCCCTAGCCCCCATAGTCATGACGTCATGCTAAAAATGGGATGTTTTGCCCCTCGTGGGCAAATCATTTGGAAAGAAATGGGTGGGCTAGGTCTTCCAAGTCATCATCAAGGACATCCAAGTTATCTTTATCTCATATGGCATGCGTGCCCCTGGCATCCAACCTGTGGTATTGTTGCCCCATGGAATCCCAAGCTAGGCTTATTCTCCCAAAAATCTCCACCAACTAGGTCCTGCAAAGACAAATGAACATGCCCTCCAAGGATCTCAAGCCATAACATCATGATAAGTGGATCCCAACAATAAATAATCCATATAAGCATGTGCATCAAATATTACTATATCAAACATTTAACAGCTCAAAGACATTATGCGACTTGTCAAGCTTAAGTATGGGAGGGTTGACGAGGTGTCCTATTGGGTAACTCTTGCCCTAGGTCAAGGAGAGCCTCCAAGAGGTCCCTCTTTAATCCATGTAAAGTGTATGAGGTGGATGGGGTCAAGACTCAATGGGCATAGGCCTGCTCATGACATACTAGGGGTCATAATGTCCATTCATGGGTGCCTTTGTTGAGGGTGTGTGGTACCTTCATCTGCAATGCACTTTTTCCAAGCCCATCATTTTCCCTTTATATTTATTTCTTTATATTTTCTTTAGCACAAAGAGAGGTTCAAGGTCACTGCCCTAGCATGGTGACCAGATGGTGGAAATGTCACCCACAAATGCCTAATGGAAATGAGAAGGTTGGCTCGTGATGAGACCCCTTTCTCTCAGTTTTGAAACTGAGAGTCACTGCCCTTGTTTGGTGACCAGATAATGACAATTTCATACCACTAGATATCCATGGATGTGATAGGTCAGCTCGTGATAAGACCTCCTATCCTTCAATCTACCTATTATGCATTTCTTTGTTATATTATGGGTCCCCTTTTATTCAAATATAAGTGTTTTATTATTTTCTTGGGTGATCCCTAGGCGAAGCATCTGGAAGGTTCATATATGGTTTTTATCTTTTACCCAACACTAACCCCTCTAGGCCTTTAGCCTCTTCTTCTTGTAGAATGAGGGACAACCCCTTCTTGGGTTAATAAACCCTAAAATCCCAAGAGATAAGGAAACATAGGGGAATAATGATGGAAAATGGTAAGTATGGTTGGGAACGGTATGATGTCTCAATAAGGGATTTCCCAGTAGCAAACCCATACCCAAAAAATACCACTTACTAGGGCACAATGTCAGCCACCAAGGTGAAGAAGGGAAAAAAGCATAATGTCCAAGCACATATAATGAAATATAGAGAAATATAAGATACACCATAATCAAATGTCTTAGGTATTGAAATGATGCTCACCATAATACTGCCTTGTACCTCATGGAGCAAGGCCCGGTGGATGCCATATGTAAACCTGTGACCATATGTGGTGGTGAGTGGGTTTTCGATATGTGGAAAGGGGTACTGTTGGTCATGTAATCTCTCCACACTCCATATTTGCAACCTAAGGGCCTCGAAGCATCATCTCCTTAGTTATCCACAAAATGAGGATAACATCTGGCTCCTACTTGGGGACATGTGCTCGTCGTAGAGTGCATGAGAACCACAACATCTCATGATAGACTTGTTCCCTTAAGTAAATATCAAACTTTCAAGTGTGGGATGGCCTACTCATCCTTGTTCTCATATGATCATATCAAAACCCACTAAACTAGAAAAGAAAATTGTGATTTTTTTTCAAAAATTTATAAACTAAGCATGAAATCAATATGCAAGTAGAAAAATGAAAATGAAATGAATCTAAACTACTATGAGCGATCATAATGAAAATGCAGGGAATCAAAATGACTTACCTACTTACCTACTTACTTGGGGTCCTGGGACCCTGAAGATCAAGTCCCAAAGGTGTTAGGTGAAATCGTACAACGAGTGCAACCACCTGATCATTGGACGAAGATATTTCCCCATGTGCTTGATCATGTGAAACAACAAAGATAAGTTCAACACATAGAAATCATGAGAATAAATAAACATTTAATCAATCACAAACTAAAAATCATGGAGATGGGTGGGAGGGAGGAAATCCTATTGAAAAGAGAAACCACAATCTCGATCATCCTGGAACTCTCGCTTGCAAGCATAGCCACAAGCTTGATCTATCCATCTATGGAGTGGAATAGATTATGGCTCATCTTCATCCTCACTTAAAATATCACTGCTCTACTTAAGCTGAGAAAGGATAAGAGATCCAAAGAAAACCCTACGATTTCCCAAACAAGAGGAAACGGGGTAAGGCATAACCTTAGAGGAAAACTCCTCTGTTAGACTCGGGAAACGTTTCTTCTTTGTATGTAAATCCCTTCCCAAAGTCTCAACATGAAAGTACTTTTTTTTGGTAGTATGGACCTTGGATTTCTTTGGGCAGGCCACGACCTAGAGTCTATCAAAATCTTTGCATGATGGTTGAAAATCATCCTGAAAACGCTGCATCAGGTCATCCTTAAATGGATGGAACAAATATGTGATCATGTCACCATCATCATCCCAAACATATGAGTCATATTTTCATGGATACCAATCCTTTGTTTGAGGGATTCCCTCAACGTCATAAATGGGATCTCTGTCAAAGGTGAAAAGGCTCATGTCCCATCCACATTTTCCAATATGTATGAAAGTGTCAATATGTTGATCGACTGCATCAGAGGCCTCTTCACTTCCAAGATCATTGAAATGTCATGATCAAGGTCCACAAAAGGGTCATAACTCATAATGTTATCCTCTTGATATTCGACATAATAAGATTCATCGGGGTCTTCTTGGAGGCTTTCTTCATAAGCATGTTCTTCAAGCATCTCTTCATCTATGAGGGCTTGGTCTTCGACAGATTCATGCAATAACTCTTTTAATTGGTTCATCAAATCTTCAACGGCTTTATCAACAGATTTTTCCCTTTCCATCTGCAAAATTTCCTTCCATAAGGGATGGCAAGGTCTTGGTTGATTCCAAGGTGCCATAGTCCCATCGACTAGAAGGACACCTCAAAGGAGTTTCCAAGGGAGAGAAAGGCTTATCAAAGGGTGAAATGGGAGACCAGGGGAAAGGTGAGTAAGGGAAAGGTGGGTTAAATAAAGGTGGAGTCATCAGGCAAACTTTAAAGAAGGTTTGTCAAAGGAAAAAGGTAGGTTCTTGGAGTGGAGTCGCCATGCAAGCTCGATATGAAGGATTCAGGAAATAGACTTTCCAAAAGTATCATTTAGGGCACGAAGAGGATTCAAAATCCTCCCCAGCAATGATGCCAAAATGTTATGGCATAATTTGTAGGTTGGGAAAAGCCAACCCAACCATGGAACAAGTGCTACAACTATGGGAATCCTACACCCAATGTCACCTCTATGTAGGTCCCACACTTAAAGGGTGACTAGGTTACTCTAGGGAGGCGATCCTGGTGACCGTAGGGGGATTGAAACAGAGATGGAGGGAAGTGGAAAAGAAATCCCTAGAGGTCAAGGCTAGTTGGAAATAAAGGTAGGGAGGAATTCTTTGCAAGTTAAGTAATGAATGCCCCATAATTATAGTGCTTTTTCGAATGAGTGTACCTGCCCGAGACACAAAGATAAGAGTTTTATTGCTTTCTTGGGTGATCCATGGGAGAAGCATCTGGAAGGTTCATATATGGATTTTATATTTTACCCAACACCAACCCCTCTGGGCCTTTATCCCCTTCTTCCCATAGAATGAGGGACAACCCCTTCTTGGTTCAATACACCCTAAAATCCCAAGAGATAAGGAAACTGAGGGGAATAATGATGGAAAATGGTAAGTATGGTTGGGAACAATATGATGGCTCAATAAGGGATTTCCCAGTAGAAAATCCATTCCCAAAGAAGACCACTTACTATGACACAATGTCAACCACCAAGGTGAAGCAGGGCAAAAGGCATAATGTCCAAGCACATATCATGAAATCTAGAGCAATCACCTTTTGTTTCAATTACCAAGCTAATTTTAATTAGTTTCCTACACATGTGTTATGTGGTTGATCTCGTTGATTACCAAGTATTTAAAGCTTTAGTAGCAAAGGAAGAGTCAGGGGCATGGTCAATAACATCTCTTTGAGTTTGATAGCCATAACCTCGCACAGATCCATATTCCCCTATGATAAAGCCAACAACAAAGGCGGTTGAATAACCAATTGATCCATTTTATTAACTATCCGTAGTGGAAGCTATTGATTAATATACATATCCTCCAGATGCATATCTGTTTGACCCCATGCCAGGACCTATTTATTCACTAGCAACATAGGCAATATACCAAGTAAAAGCAACCTATAATGTCCCCCACCTCTTAGAGAGGTGAAGAGGAGACTCAGTGGCCTGGGCACCCCCACTAGATCATAGTCTTACACTGAAGGGGGAAGTCAATGAAGCTAAAAGTTATATTTTTAAGTTGACTTAAGAAAGGAAAATGGATTAAAGGTAAAAGATAACTCAACAGAAGAATAGAAGATTAACCCCGGGAGTTAACTTAACTCAACATAGGATTAGAAAAAAAAGTTATAAGTAAGAGGCTGGGGCACACCTATTATTCATTCTGGTTTTGGATTAGTATTTTCTATTTCTCTTGAGCATTCAATTTAGGGGTTTTGCTATACAAACCCTTGTGAGAAACTCAGTGGTGAAATATCCACTCACCTTGTTCCACAGCTTGGTCTCGAGGATGAAAGACTCCTCCACACCATTCTAGTTTCAGTTTATCTCCATCCAGCGCTTCAGAAAGTAGCAGGTCGTACTGTTCTTGTGATTCTAGCAAGTGCGCACCATCATCTAGAGGGAGGTTCGATCCAGCTTATCCAGAGGGTCTGGGGCCATTCCGACACCTGGGTTTTGTTTGCAGGGGCATGTTCATCAGTTTGAGTGATTTTCTAGAGGGTTATCATTCTCATATCATTATCTGCAGATTGGGATATCTTAGAGCCATAGGGGGCGTCCTATGATTTAGAAAAACTCAAATCTAGAGAGATCTGCTTGTGATCTGGTCCTCAAATTTCTTCCACGGGATCTTCTTAGCTCGATCTACATTCTGGGAGAGTTTCAAGTCATTTGGAGTTATTTTCCTACAGGGATGAGTGCATTGAGGTTTCATCTTTTAAGGAGGGCACAACTCCCTTAGGAGGTTCATCAATTGAAGGGGTTACACTTGGACATTGGGTCTGAAACTTCTGGAGGAAGTCCCCACTGCCCTGATATACTAGTGGGCCAAGTTTGAGCTCATTTGGAGCATCTTACCATCATGTCCGAATTCTTGAGGGTTTCAGTCTTCATTTGGAGCGTGACACTCTTCAGCTAGAGGGTTTGACATCCAGATCTGTTGGGTATTGGTCTTCATTACTTATTCAACCTTTGGAAGCTTCTTTTGGATCGACAGAGCATTTTGTAGCAGCTCATATCTATTGATTGTACGACCATCTGATGTTTATGCCAGATTGGCCATCTATTGTATTGATTCTGCATAATAAAAGGGTCAGATCTTGTTTGTGCTTCTATATATTGATTATGTTATGATCTTCATGTGTTGGATAAATCTTGTATGTAGTTAATAAACACTTGCACAACAATAAATCAGTAGTAGTTAGTGATACCAAGCGAAAAAATTGGCTTGGGATCATTACAGTGGTATCATAGCTTCGATCCTCCAAGTCTGTGGAGAGATCGACGTATGCAGAGGTACAGTGGAATTGTTATGGGTTGGAGGAAGAAAAACAACAGTGAAACAGAGGCAGAAATGGAAGGGTCATGGGATGACCATGAGCCTCAGGGCTTGGCTCTATTAGTAGCCGAATTTGGTAAGTTCTAGCAAAACATGAACCGCACAGAAAGCACATTGGTCCAATAGTTGGATGAGTATCAGGAAACCAACAGAAGGGGGCAGGCCAAAATCTCTGAAACGTTGAAGAAAGTTGAAGAGAATCTATAGAAAATGAATGAGAACCAAACTAGGATAACTGACCTTCTGATGCAAGTAACCCATCGAGGCAAGGATCCTAATACGGATGGGAATAAGGAGGTTGGGGGTTCTGGTGGAACCCATGAGAAAGTCAGATATAACCCGGAGAAAGCATCGGGATCTAAAGGAAGTCTGGGAGGTGGCACATTCCATGGGTAGATGGGTAGTAGGACCAATCATAGACCATACATGCCAATGTTCATAGATGAACAACTAGGCTGACACTCAGGTAGCAGAGCTAACCCTAGACCATACATTCCCACATTCACAGATGAGCAACGACAATGAGAACAGGTTGAAGACTTTGTGGAACAATTAGCCAGGAGTACCAGGGAACACTACAGCTTAGATATGAAAGTGCAAAGACAGATGTCCCTAGGCCAGTATTGTCAACTCAGGTTCAGAAACCAGCCTAGGACGAACCATAGGGGTAGCTTTGAGTTTGAGCAAAGGGCAGGGAAGATAGAGATTCCATACTTTGATGGTACAACTAAGAAGACAACACAAGAGTGGGTGCAAAAGCTGGATACTTACCTGCAACTTAACCCCATGAGAGAGATCGAGGCCATCAAATTTGCCACTATGTACTTGGATGGAAAGGCACACGACTGGTGGTATCATGGACTCACCACACTCGGCCACAACCAGATTGTATTCTATACAGAATTCACTCAGAGGCTCATTGACAGATTTGATCAAGGAGATCTTGAGATACATTTTCGGGAGCTCACCCAACTCAAGCAAACAGGTACGACTGAAGCATACATTGATGAATTCCATAAGTTGGCAGTGATGGTGAAAGATATGTCTCTGACCAGACTCATGATTCTTTTCACAGAAGGGTTGATGGAACCCTTGAAGGGTTGGGTAAAGGCCTTCAAGCCTACTAACCTACATGAGGCCATTTGGAAGACGAGGGACTTGGGTCTAGCTGCTAAACCAAAATTCATACCCAGACCTCCTCTTAACAATGGTGGGAGAGATCAAAAGCCTCCAATAAACCAGGAAGGACGTGACCCTAAGGGTTACGATAGGGGCCGTAGCAGAATAGATGATAACACCAGGAGAGAACTGAGAAGGAAGCAACTCTTCTTCACATGCAAGGAACCATGGAATCCTTCCCACAAGTGCATGGGACGTGGACAGGTACATTACATTAAGGTCACCTCAGATAAAGAACAAGAAGATGAGATTGGACAGATACAGAACATGGAGGTAGAAACCATTGAGGCAGCAGAAGAAGAACACATTACAGAACATGATGGCATGGCCACCCTGGCATCTATCAGTGGAGTGCCCAAGTATAACACTTTCCAAATGAGGGGAGTCTTGCAGGGATAGAGAGTCTCGGTCTTGATTGATGGAGGAGCTTCCCACAACTTCATTGATGCAACATTATTGAAGAGAAGACACATACCCACAGTAGAATTTGAAGGATTCAAAGTGGAGGTTGCAGGAGGAAGCACCATGCCTTGTGACAGATATATTCCAAGCCTAAAGCTTACCTTAGGAAGGCATGAGTTGACACAGGACGTCTATGTCATTGATCTACCAGATACCAACATCATCTTAGGAGTTCAGTGGCTCAACACATTAGGGCCTATCACCACCAACTACAAAACGATGGAAATGTCATTCACAGAAGAGGGTGGACGTAAGGTAGTGCTGCGGGGCATGACAGGGAATGTTGCAAAGGTAGTCACGACCAAGAGAATGGAATCCATCTTCCGGAGAATTGAAATAGTATATGCAACCGAATGTAGAGTTGTGACACATGTGGATGAACAAGGCAAGGTTCATTACACTCCCTAAATTAAGGAAATTCTTGACAAACACCACAAGTTGTTTGGGCCTATTCCTCTGGGGGTTCCACCGGATAGAGGTTTTGAGCACATTATTGAGCTAGAGGAAGGGGCCAAACCAGTGATCACCACACCGTATAGACATCCCAAGAAGTACAAAGATGAGATAGAAAAGGCCATCAAGGAACTTCTGGACATGGGACACATCCGACCCAGAAGTAGTCCTTTTGCTTCTTTAGTAGTGTTGGTGAAAAATAAGGATGGCACTATGAGGATGTGCATTGATTACATGGCCTTGAATAAAAAGACCATCAAAATCAGGTACCCAATACCAAGGATTGATGAATTGTTGGACGAATTGCATGGGGTCGTCTACTTCATTAAGATTGACTTTCGTTCTGGCTACCATCAAATCAAGATGAGAGAAGAAGACATCTCAAAAACAACTTTTAGATGTCACTACGGTCATTATGAATTTTTGGTAATGCCCTTTGGGTTAACCAACGCCCCTGCTACGTTCCAGTCATGTATGAACCATGTATTCAACAAGCATCTAAGGAAGCACCTGTTAGTATTCTTTGATGACTTGCTTATTTATAGTCGGACATGGGAGGAGCATCTTAGGCATTTGGACCAGATTTGTCAATTATGGAGGAACAATCGTTGTATGCTAAGGAGTCCAAATGTGAGTTTGGAATGACAGAGGTCCTTTATCTAGGACACATCATCGGAGCAAAAGGGGTACAAGTGCATTAGAAGAAGATTGAAGCCATCATGGAATGGCCCACTCCTAAGACACTCACAGAGTTGAGAGGATTTCTAGGAATGTGTTCATACTATAGGAAGTTTGTCAAGGGATTCTCGCAATTATGTGCACCCTTGACCGATTTGACTAAGAAGGGGGCATTCAAGTGGGACGAGGAGGCTCAAAAAATGATGGACAAGATGAAGAAGGTGATGAGTATGTGCTCAGTTTTAGCCCTTCCGGATTTTAGTCTTCCATTTACCTTGGAGTGTGATGCATTCGAGGAAGGAATAGGGGCCGTACTGATGCAAAAGTGGCACCCTCTTGCCTACGAGAGCCAGAAACTTCGGGGTCCTGAGCTACTCTACAACATTTATGATAAAGAAATGTTGGCTATCATGCATGCATTAGCCAAATTCTGACAATACTTGGTAGGTGCTCGGTTTATTGTCAAGTCAGATCATAACAGTCTCAAATACTTACTGGAACAGAAGGACTTGAACGAGAGGCAACAAAAGTGGGTAAGTCGAATACAGGCCCATGATTTCGACATTGAGTTTTTCAAAGGAAAGAATAATGTGGTGGCAGATGCCTTATCCAGGAGACCATCCATCCTTGCCATCACAGGGATAACAGTTGATTGGAAAGACCAACTAGTGATGGAGTATGTAGGGGATCAGTTTGCGTGCCAACTTCTAGATAGACAGGTACAAGATGAATATTTCAAGGTTATTAATGACCTCATCTACTACAAAGACCAGATCTTCTTGGTTTCTGGGTCAACCCTCAAGGCCAAGGTATTGCAGGCATGCCACGACTCACCAATGGCCAGACATCAGGGGATCAACAAGACGCACAAGTAGGTGAGATAAAGATTCTCGTGGAAAGGGCTGAAGGAGGATGTGATTAGGTACGTCAAAGAGTGTGCGACATGTCAAGCAAACAAGGATGAGCACACACACCCAGTAGGACTTCTGCAACCCTTGCCCATCCCGAAGCACAAATGGGAAAGCATATCCATGGATTTCATCACTAGGCTGCCAAAGACGCAAGGAAAGGACTGCATATTGGTAGTGGTGGACAGGCTAAAGAAGTTTGCACACTTCTTTGCCATAGCTACTGACTTCAGTGCAACACAGGTGGCTGAACTATTCTTCATGGAGATTTTTAGGTTGCACGGCCTCCCCAAGACCATTGTCAGTGATAGGGATAGCAGGTTTATGAGTACTTTCTGGCAGGAGTTGTTCCAGTTGGTTGGTATGGCTTTGACCCCTAGCACTAGCTATCACCCGTAGACAGACGGACAGACAGAGATAGTCAACAAGTGGGTGGAAGGCTATCTCAAAAACTATGTGGCAGGGCAACAAAAGGCTTGGGTCAGATGGTTGCATTTGGGAGAGTATTGCTACAATACCACCCAACATATGTCTATTGGCATGTCTCCATTCAGAGCTTTGTACATCTACGACCCCTTATCATTTGTAGAGATTTCATTTGGAGACAGCAGGGCACCAATGGTATAGGATTGGATACAATAGAGCCAAGACATTATCAGGGAGTTAAAGGATCATCTACAGAGGGCACACAACCAACAAAAGGTCCAAGCAGACAAGCACAGAGTTGACTAGACTTTTGAGGTTGACGATTTAGTCTACTTGAGGTTGCAACCATACAGGTAGGCTTCCATTAAAAGAAGTGGAGTGGAGAAACTGCAGCCACGTTTCTCTAGACCCTACAGAGTCAGCAGGAGGATAGGGGCCATGGCTTACGAGCTGGATCTTCCACAGGGTAGTAGAATTCACAACGTTTTTCATGTCTTGTGCCTTAAGAAAGCTCTCGGTCAACACATCAGGCCTATTGAAGTATTACCCCCCATGGATGAGGAGGGACAACTCATTTTGATTCAGGAGGAGGTGCTAGAAGTCAGAGAGAAAAAACTCAGAAACTGGAGCATCAAGGAGTACCTGATCAAGTGGAAGGATTTACCCATTGAGGATGCCACTTGGGAGCAGGAACATGTGGTAAGAGAAGCAGGTTTGGAATTGCTTGAGGACAAGCAATTTCAAGCAGGGGAGACTGTAATGTCCCCCACCTTTTAGAGAGGTGAAGAGGAGACTCAATGGCCTGGGCACCCCCACTAGGTCATAGTCTTACACTAAAGGGGGAAGTTAATGAAGCTAAAAGTTATATTTTTAAGTTGACTTAAGAAAGGAAAAGGGATTAAAGGTAAAAGATAACTCAACAGAAGAATAGAAGATTAACCCTGGGAGTTAACTTAACTCAACAGAGGATTAGAAGAAAAAGGTATAAGCAAGAGGCTGGGGTGCACCTATTATTCATTCTAGTTTTGGATTAGCATTTGCTATTGTTCTTGAGCATTCATTTTGGGGGTTTTGCTGTACAAACCCTTGTGAGCAACTCAGTGGTGAAATATCCACTCACCTTGTTCCACAGCTTGGTCTTGAGGATGAAAGACTCCTCCACACCATTCTAGTTTTAGTTTATCTCCATCCAGTGCTTCAGAAAGTAGCAGGTTGTACTGTTCTTGTGATTCCAACAAGGGCACACCATCATCTAGAGGGAGGTTTGATCCAGCTTATCCAGAGGGTCTGGGGCCATTCTGACACCTGGGTTTTGTTTGCAGGGGCATGTTTATTAGTTTGAGTACTTTTCTAGAGGGTTATCATTCTCATATCATTATCTGCAAATTGGGACGTCTTGGAGCCATAGGGGGCATCCTGTGATTCAGAAAAACTCAGATCTAGAGAGATTTTCTTGTGATCTGGTCCTGAAACTTCTTCCACGGGATCTTCTTAGCCCGATCTACATTCTGGGATAGTTTCAAGTCATTTGGAGTTGTTTTCCTACAGGGACGAGTGCATTGGGTTTTCAGCTTTTCAGGAGGGCGCAACTCCCTTAGGAGGTTCATCAGTTGAAGGGGTTACACTTTGACGTTGGGTCTGAAACTTCTGGAGGAAGTCCCCACTACCTTGATCTACTAGTGGGCTGAGTTTGAGCTCATTTGGAGCATCCTACCATCAGGGCCGAATTCTTGAGGGTTTCAGTCTTCATTTGGAGCGTGACACTCTTCAGCTAGAGGGTTTGACATCCAGATCTGCTGGGTATTGGTCTTCATTACTTATTCAGCCTTTGGAGGCTTCTTTTGGATCGACAGAGCATTTTGTAGCAGCTCATATCTATTGATTGTACGACCATCTGATGTTTATACCATATTGGTAATCTATTGTATTGATTTTGCATAAAAAAAGGTCAGATCTTGTTTGTGCTTCTATATATTGATTATGTTATGATCTTCATGTGTTGGATAAATCTTGTATGTACTTAATAAACACCCGCACAACAATAAATCAGTAGTAGTTAGTGATATCAAGCGAAAAAATTGGCTTGGGATCATTACACAACCATAGAAGCTACATGAGCACCAGTGGTAGAAACATAAACATAGGTATAGCTGGACAGGGAAGACAACATCTTCGCTAGGAGCAGTTTAAGTAAGATACAACATAATCAAATGGCTTAGGTATTGAAATGATTCTCCCCATAATACTGACTTGTAGCTCATGGAGCAAGGCCCACTACCTTCTGGAAGCCAATTGGTGTGGCAGATTCCATCTGTAAACCTGTGACCATCTATGGTGGTGAGTGGGTTTTCGATCTGTACAAAGGGGTATTGTTGGTCATGTAATCTCTCAACACTCCATATCTACAACCTAAGAGCCTAGAAACATCATCTCTTTAGTTATCCATAAAATGGGGATAACATTTGGCTCCTACTTGGGGACATGTGCTCGTCATAAAGTGCATGAGAACCACAACATCTCCTGGTATACATGTGCTCGTCATAAAGTGCATGAGAACCACAACATCTCCTGGTATACATGTGCCTGCAAGTAAACACCAAACTGTCAAGTGCAGGATGGCCTACTCATCCTTGTTCTCATATGATCATATCAAAACCCACTAAACCAGACAAGAAAATTTTGACATTTTTTCAAAAATTTCTAAACTAAGCATGAAATCAATATGCAAGTAGAAAAATGAAAATGAAATGCATATAAACTACTATGAACGATCATAATGAAAATGCAGGGAATCAAAATGAATTACCTACTTACCTGGGGTCCTAGGACCCCGAAGATCAAGTCTCGAAGGTGTTAGGTGAAATTGTACAACCAGTGCAACCACTTGATCATTGGATGAAGATATTCCCCCCTGTGCTTGATCATGTGAAATAACAAATATAAGTTCAACACATAGAAATAATGAGCATAAATAGACATTTAATCAATCACGAAATAAAACTCATGGAGATGGGTGGGAGGGAGGAAATCCTGTTGAAAAGAGAAACCACAATCTCGATCATCCTGGAACTCTCCCTTGCAAGCATATCCACAAGCTTGATCTATTCATCAATGGAGTAGACTAGATGATGGATAATCTTCATCATCACTTAGAATATCACTGCTCCTTGAAGGCTGAGAAAGGATAAGAGATCCAAAGAAAACCCTACGATTTCCCAAATAAGAGGAAACGGGGTAAGGAATGACCTTAGAGGAAAACTCCTCCGTCATACTTAGGAAACGTCTCTTCTTTGTCTGTAAATCCCTACCCAAAGTCTCAACATGAAAGTACTTATGTTTGGTAGTATGGACCTTGGATTGATTTGGGCAGGCCATGACTTGGTGTCTATCAAAATCTGAGCATGATGGTTGAAAATCATCTTGAAAACGATGCGTCAGGTCGTCCTCAAATGGATGGAACAAATATGTGATCGTGTCACCATCATCAAATGGATTAGGTATTGAAATGATGCTCACCATAACATTGACTTGTATCTTATGGAGCAAGGCCCATTGCCTTTCGGAAGCCAACTGGTGTGGTGGATGCCATCTGTAAACCTATGATGATTTGTGGTGGTGAGTGGGTTTCCATCTGTGCAAAGGGGTACTGTTGGTCATGTAATCTCTCGACACTCCATATCTGCAACCTGAGGGCCTCGAGATATCATATCCTTAATTATCCACAAAATGGGGATAACACAACACAAACATACCATTCAACCGGTAGCATCATCATAGCCACACAAGATATCTCATGATCAAATCATGAAAACCATCATCACTATCCAACTAGATAGTCTCCATAGTAATCAGAACAATTCCATCCAATAGAACACAACTGTGTCTTTTCATAGTAGTATATAACTACTATCCAGTGGTACATAGCAACTCTTAGTAGCACATTGCTACTAACCAATGACACACGGTCACTACCAGTGGATCACATCCACCAAAACAAATATCCAACTAAGTATTCTCCAAATAAATTAACGACCCATTCAATTGTTGATACAGGGACATGTCTATTGGATCAAAGTCTCTCAACTTCTTTAGATCTGTCATCATGGGAGTTTTCCATGGATTTACAATCCATCATCCCATACTACTGAGGAACCATTTTGATACACTTTCTCTGTCATAGGAAGTTTTCACCACGCTTTTGTTGTATATGAGATGCTCTGCATCAAGTTGCTTCAATCCATACAAGGTCTTCTTCCATTTGCATACATGGGTCTCTTTTTGATGTACGTCAAAACCTTGAGATTGCTCTACATAAGCTTCTTCCTCAATTTCTCTATTGGGAAGAACAATCTTTTACATCCAACTGATGTAAAATTCAATCCATGGATACTACAAGAGATATAATAGCTTAGATATAGGTATATCTGGTTTATTGGAACAACCTGTCATCATAGTCTTCTCCCTCCTTCTGGGAGAATCTCTAGTTTTGAATCTCGCCTTGTATCTATTAATGCTTCCATTCATAAGTCTTTTTCACAATTTATTACATACACTCTTCTTCATCACAATGTCCATTCCTTCTATTTGACTGCTTCTAGTGGGTTCAAACCATTCTAGTAGTCTTATGATTCTCGGTATGATAACTGGTTGTTTTGGATTTTCTTTCTTTCTTGGAATCTTCATGTTCTTCCTCATGTTCCTCTTTAACTTTGGGGTCCATGGAGTCTTCTATAGATTCCATGCCCTTCCTTCCTAAATATTCCAATTTTTTCCTTTCATCATAGGAACATAGATGTAGATGGACAACGAAGGATACTTAAGGCTTCTTTTAGAAGAAGACTTCTTCTAGAGTCAAACTGAACATGTGTTCCTTATCATGACTACTACTTCCAATGGGGAACATGGTCAAATACTTTATAATCTTCATGGATTCTTCAATAGATCATAATATTTAGGATTAGCTCCCTCATAATCCTGGCTTCATCCATGAATGCATGATCTTCTTTTGGAATTTTGCAATCAGCTCCCTCCGCCTAAGAGATACCATGCTTCCATCTACATCCTTATTGCTTTCTGAAAAGTGTCACATGTCTTATTCTAGTTTCCTCTTGATTACCGACTTCTTTCTAGTTTGACTCCTTCTGTGTCTCTTCAAGTTTGATTACAATATTGGCATATCTGGTAGTTGTTACTTATATAATAGATTCCTCGGGAATTTGTCACCAAAGTTTGTTAATGTACTTCATATTTTCCATGTACATTACTTGACTTGTAGTCATCGCAATAGAAATCCTTATCTTGTTATTCTTCCATAGGTATTGTTTCACTAACCATTTTATTCTCTAAGAAATAGATACACATGATATGTACATGAACATGGCATGTACAAGAAATATGTTACAGAGGAATATTTTTACCTTGACTAGAAGAAGAAGTCTGTTTCATCCTACTTGACTTTCTTTGAGGGTTCCTTTTCTTCGAAAACTATTTCTTTGTGTGTTTCCTTCCTTTTCTTTAACTCAGGACAATGGTTCCTGTAGTGACCATATTTTAGACAGTTGAAGCATTGTATTTTTGACATATCCTTTTATTGATTTGGTTTCTTCCTTGAACCAAACTTCTCCTTATTCCTAAATTTATTGAACCTTGTTGTGTATGCTTGATCATCATATTTCTTTTGGTATTTCTATTTTGCGCTAATCCTTGATTCTTCTTGTGCACAACAAGTCCAAATCTCTTCAAACGTGGGATACTTCGTTCTTGTGTTCATGCTTGCAACAAATGCATCCCATGTCTTGGGAAGACCATTAAGTACAATATTTATGTTGGCCCTTGACCAAGTTTTGGGAGTTTCTTGGTCATGTTGACCTATTTTGGGACTTCGACAGCCTGTTGAAGGAGGAGCCCAGGACGAAGCGGAGATCACGGGATCTCGGCCCCCTTTTGGGCCCCTTTTTGGGATATGGGAATATGTAATGGGAATGGGTATATATATATAGGCCATATAGAGGAAGAGTAGAGAAGTGCATCTATGTGATGATATGATAAGTGTTAAATTCTAAGTGCTAGTACGAATTGTAAGGGCTTTGTGCATGATTGGAAGAGACTTGCAGAGCTAAGTGTAAGTGGGTGTAATAGGCTATGGAAGGCTTTGTGTTGTAATGCAAGGAAGAAGGATCTAGCACGCTGCACAGATCTTCTTTCCTATGCGAAGAAGGGTTCTGAGGCTTCGTGCTGTAACTAATTGACTGAGATAATAAATAAGAAGAGTTGGTGGATGTAGCCCCAGGGTGGGGGTGAACCACGTAAACATTGTGTTATGTGTTTTGTGCTTTGTGCTTTGTCTTGATGTGTTCACATGTTATCTGCTAAGTGTTTTGATATGTTTAGATAGATCTACGTCTTCTTTGTAATTATGATATGTAAGAATATTAGATCTGATCAAGATAGCCATGCTTAGTGCTTGATATGCTCATTTTGATCCATTTATATATGCTAAGTGCTTAAATACTGTAGGTTAGTGTGAATGCTAGGAAGCTCTGTTTTATCAATGAAGTGAATAGTGATTGCATATTGAGGAACTGACGATGCTAAGAGTTGTATTAAGTGTTATAATAACAGATCTATGTCCCAACTAAGGTTGCAGACACCTGACTCTTGCAACCACCCCTACCTCTACCTCGGGTGAGACTTCATTTGCTTCGCAGGTGTCTCCAAAAGGGTCGGTAGTTAGGGATTTGTTGGTGCGTTGTTGTAGCGTTGAACCCTGGGTCTTCCCCTGTGCCAACAAATGGTTCCGTTGCTGAGACCTGAAACTGTGATTGCTGGGAACTGAGAAAGAAGAAGCTTTGTGCAAAGAGTTGGCCTGGAAGCTTTGTGCATAGATTTGTGCCCTAGTTTGCAGTATTCTACTTGACTTATAAAGCTCTGTGCTAAAGAAAGAAGGTTAGATCTAAAAGAAAGAAGCCCGATCTAAGGAAAATAAGTCGGATCTGAAAGAAAGAAGCCCGATCTGAAGAAAGAAGATCAGATATGAAGGAAAGAAGCAAGATATGAACGCTCGGTGCTCTAAGAAAGGTAAAAGTAAGAATTTATGATTAAAAGAGGTAAGATATACAAGCTTTGTTCTCTGATAAAGGTAAAGATAGTGAATTTTTTTATATCTGAATGCTTTGTGCTCTGTAGAAGTAAGATAAGTGGAAATTTTTTGTTTCTAGAGTATGGATCTAGGTATCTTTAATAAAATTTGTCCTAGTTTGAAAACTAGGGTATTGATAGATGAAAGAAGATTTGATATTAATATATCTGACAAGAATAGTGAAAGATATGTTATACCTATGCATAGAAATAATGTTTGGACTAACAAATGGATGCAGGATCCTAGAAAAAATTTGTTACAAGTTAGCTACCATGATCATTGTGTGTAGTACAGAAGAAGTTGGGGATCATTTAAAAGAAAGAGAGGATTAACCTTGTGTTGCAGTTGTAGAAGACCAGGACATATGGCTAAGGAATACCCTGGTAGAAGACCTAGTTGCCTCTGTTGTCAATCTCGAGACCATGAAGTACTAGATTTCCCTAGAATGATTGCTAATCTTGAAAGAATGGGTCTGAATCAAGAAAACCCTAAGGTTGATCTAAAAATTATGGCAAAATCCCAGAAAGGATTTGAGCAAGCATTGCTACAGATAAGAGAAACCCTGAATAACCACCGACATGACAATTTGTCAGAGATATTCAAAGAGACAGAATGCATCAAAGCAAGAAAAGGAGACTTTGACATTGACTGTGTTCTAGATGAGGAATCACAGGTGAATATCATGACAGAGAGAACTTGGGAAGCTATAGGGAGGCCTACTATGATTCCTTCATTAGGAAGGATAGGGTTATTCAGAGGAAAGCTAGTAAACCTGTGTGGGAGGCTCGCCCTGATACCTGTGACTGTCAATGGAACTTTGACGGAATAATATTTTGATATTATTAAATTTATTGAAGGTAGTGCCCCATTTACCATGTTAATAGGAAAACCTTGGATTAATAGAGATCAAGTCAGATGAAAAGAAGAAGAAGAAGAAGTTTTGGAACAGAAGAAGAAAGAGTTAAATATTTTATGACTAGAAGGATCGCATGCTTGATTGAAGAACAAGAGAGCAGATCGAAGATATTTAATGATAGTAACCCACATGTCGAAGTTAAGAGAACACTAGAGGATCCACAGAATATTGAAGTACCTATTCCAGGCAAAGAAGAAGTATTATCCAGGAACCTTAGGGAAGAATCTCAACAACGCGCAGTGATTATGTCAAAAGAAGATAAGAACTAGAATGAAAAAAGAACTACTGAGACGAAGCTCACTGGAGAAAAGGCTAGAAAGTTAAGAAATAAGAGGGCTAAGACTAAAAAGTTACAGGAGGTTCTAGAGGAGACCTTGCAGAAAGAAAAATTACAAAATTGGAGCTTCGTCGGGATATTAGAACAACGACACATGGCACTTCACCATGACGAAGCAATATAGTCGTTGGGGATATTATAACTATTCAATCAACGCTTCAAATGGGTAGAAAAGAAATAAAGGTTCTTCATTAGACCGTTGGACTGCACCATAATGGATCGAACAGAAGTTAATAGAGGCTCATACCCGTTACAAGCAAACCGTTGTCAGATTACCTATTTATCTCATCGTGCCACGCACCGAGAACACTTTTTCTAATTGAGAATTCGATCCCCCAAACTAAGCTGAGTTTATATAGTGATCACCACACTCTTTCTCTTTAGCTCAGTACTGTATCTAAGTTGTTACTCGAACCCGTGATTGTTCACCCTGAGTGTGCATGTCGGACGAATTGAGTGCCACAGAGAAAGTTGTTGAAGATGTTTTGATTGACTTGATGACTGAGAGAGTCATGTCGATGTCTGAAGGAATCCAAGCTTCATCCACAAGGACAGTACAAGCATCTCTTTCCACTTCTCGAGCTGGACCATCCTAGCCAACAGATGAAAAATGAACTAAGCACAGAGACGATCTTATGAATGCCAATCTGATTTCGAGCATTTTACCCGCCTATATACGACCTCTGAGCAAAGAAATCAATCGTGAAAGTGTGCCCAAAGAATTTGAGTACACTTTGGTCATTGCGTACCTCCCAAAAGGGATACACGTAGTGCGCGTAGACAAAGATAAGATTGTAGGGTTGAAGTTTAGCGACTTCAACCTCGATGACAGGAAGGTGTTCAACATGCTTTCCCTGCATAAGTATCTGACCAGAACCAAGGGAAAGAACTCAAAGATTGTCCCCTAGTCATGGACCATGAACCTCGCACAGTCCACACTGCTCAATGTCACGAAGATTACTCACTTCGGTAGGCACCAAGAAGTGAACACATGCATCAAGTTGTTGTTGTCCTGCTACAATGGCAGATACTTGTGGTTGAACCACTGCATCACAGTGGATTTGACATTGATCAATCAGATCACAGGGCTAAGCATGCAAGGCCCTGACCCACAGGATTTCTATCCTGGGAAAGCCATGGATCGTGCTCTTGCACAGAAAATTAAAGAAACCTACGGAGATGTCGAGAAAGGAATGTGAGGCTACAAGGTAGCCTCTATCTAGAGTGGCACATTGTACCTAGCCTGTCAAATGATCACAGGAAAGTTAGTTCGCAAGAACCGACCCACCCAAGTGATTGGATTTGTAGTCAACATCGCAGGAAAGTGCACAAAGGGCCTACAAATGAATTGGGCGAAGTACCTCGTAAAACCACTGGAACTGGACTGCAGGGAAGCGTAGGACCAAGGATATGAGTTCCACTTCAGCTAGCTTCTCATCTTGATCGATTTTATCACATGGGAGATGCCAGAAGGTGTGACCTTCCCGGACATCGAGCCCTTCGAACCTATGGCTACGAAGTTCAGTACAATGTGGTACTCCATTGACATGAACAAGCAATGGAAATCAAATTCCATCTTCCACACTTATTACAAGCAGTTGAAGACATCCATCTAGTCTGAGCCTCGTATAACCCCAAACAATCTCTACAGGTTTAGGCCCTTGATGAAATTTAGCATGGACCACCATTTCATCTATATCATAGCGCGCGCTGATGAGCATAAATAACACTTGCAGTCATACTACAAGTTGATGGAGGAAGACTTAGAAGAGATTAATAAGGAATGTTCAACAGACCTCCTCATCCCAGCAGACCCTGCAGAGCTATCTGATATTGACAGTCTAGATGCAGTGCACGATACACCTAGACCGAGCAAGACCAAGAAAAATGAAGAAGTTCAAGATGTAAGAAGTACCTCGGCGAAGACTGCTTCTATCTCACCTGATAAAGGAGGTGATGGTGGAGAGATAGATGGCACAGAAGTTGAACAAAAGAAAGGCAAGGTTACACCACCTAGAGATGAGGAGGACCCCTCGAAGAAAAGGAAGGTTTCCCCTCTGAAACCTTCTTCTAGGAAGAAGTCGAGAGCATATATGACTAAAATGCAGACCACCCTAACCTCAGACAACTTCAACTTCATCGTCGCAACACTGAATGATGCTTCGTTGGAGATAGCAGAGAAGAAAGAGGTTCAACAAGAAGAGATATAAAATCAGATCAAGGTTGAACTTCAAGGAGTGAAACAGGCAATACAATCCAGCCGCACAGTTTCCATTGCGGCTCTGCCATCGGAAACACCAGAACTGGGAGATGAGCCAGCTCAACTCCACCGGATCGTTGATACAGTCGAATCTCACCTTCGACGAGCACATGAGGAGACAGTGTAAGCCACCCAGGATTTAGCACAAGTACAAGGAGTCCTTGAAGAGCAACACAATACTGCAGAACGAGAGAAGCTTGCTCTCTAAGTAAAGTTCGATGAAGAAAAATCCCAACTGCATAAAGAAAAGGAACAGTTGCTTGCAGAGCAACTCGAAGTTAAGGAAATGGTCAACATAGCACTTTTTTCTGTGACAGTTGTTGAAGTAAAGGCTGAAGAGAGAGTTTCACAGTAGGTGGCGCAACTTGAATAAGTGATCCAACAACTCTAGCAGCACATCACAGATCTAGAATTATGC
The DNA here is from genome assembly GCA_009831015.1 of Picea engelmannii. Taxonomy (NCBI): domain Eukaryota; kingdom Viridiplantae; phylum Streptophyta; class Pinopsida; order Pinales; family Pinaceae; genus Picea; species Picea engelmannii. Next base: position 271,268 of record ML786669.1, read on the forward strand.
ATTGTACCTGAGACCCCGTAGGACGTAAGGGACCAGCGAGAAGCAACTGCCCGCAACACAGTTGACAGATTAAAAGCTCTTGCATTGGAATGCAAACAACTAAGTAACCACAATGCCCAGACATATGAAAACCTCACTGAGAACGTGAAGTTACAGACACTGGAGTCGCAAATCCAGGAAGAAAAGCAATACGCAGATACGCTACAGGCGCAACTAAAGGCCCTGTTGGCTATAGAAAGAATGAAGAGGTCTCAAGAACAATGCACATCTCAACAACATATCCATATGCTTCAAAGCAAAGTGATGGAAGTCACTCAATGACTTCAACCTGTACAAGATAAGGCATGCTAGTTGTTTACAGAGGTAAAGATTCGAGGAGCAGAGTTAGAACAGGTTGTCACCATAGAAGAACATCGCCTAGAAGGGCCAGTGAACGACACAGTAATCTAGGAGTTCACCAAACAAGAGGCCAAAGCAAAGAAACAAGTTGAAGCAACTCGAGGTGTTCGAGGCAGAATTTCTCAGACCAGAGTGACTCAAGATGAGTCACATGTGAGTGTTGGAGGCTTGTTGGCCCTTGACCAAGTTTTGGGAGTTTCTTGGTCATGCTGACATATTTTGGGATTTCGACAGCTTGTCGAAGGAGGAGCGCAGGATGAAGCGGAGATCATGGGATCTCGACCCTTTTTGGGATATGGGAATATGTAGCGGGAATGGGATGTTGGCACATGGGTTTACCCATGTGTAGGCCTATTTTGTAATATATATATATATATATGTCTAGGCCATATAGAGGAAGAGTAGATAAGTGCATCTATGTGATGATATGCTAAGTGCTAAAGGATAAGTGCTAGTACGAATTGTAAGGGCTTTGTGCATGATTGGAAGAGACTTGCAGAGCTAAGTGAAAGTGGGTGTAATTGGATGTGGAAGGCTTTGTGTTGTAACACAAGGAAGAAGGATCTAGCGAGCTGTGCACATCTTCTATCCTATGCGAAGAAGGGTTCTGAGGCTCCGTGCTGTAACTGATTGACTGAGATAATAAAGAAGAAGATTTGGTGGATGTATCCCCAGCGTGGGGGTGAAGCACGCAAACACTGTGTTATGTGCTTTGTCTTGATGTGTTCACATGTTATCTTCTAAGTTCTTTGATATGTTTAGATATATATACTTCTTCTTTGTGCTTATGATATGTAAGAATATTATATCTGATCAAGATAGTCATGCTTAGTGCTTGATATGCTCAATCTGATCCATTTATATTTGCTAAGTGCTTAAATACTGTAGATTAGTGTGAATGTTGCGAAGATCTGTTTTATGAGCGAAGTGAATAGTGATTGCATATTGAGGAATTGATGGTGCTAAGAGTTGTATTAAGTGTTATAATCATAGATCTGTATCCAAACTAAGGTTGCAGACACCTGAGTCTTGCAACCACCCCTTCCTCTATCTCGAGTGAGACTTCATCTGCTTCATAGGTGTCGCCTAAAGGGCCGATAGTTAGGGATTTGTTGGTGCGTTGTTGTAATGTTGAACCCTGGTTCTGCCCCCGTGCCAACAATTTACTAGTTCCTATTTTGAAATGATTTCCTCAATAGCTTGTAGTTGATCTCTTAGCTGATATATTTTTACAAAGCATGATGTTATGATGTCATCATCATTCATTTTCATGTCACATAGCTCATTCTTTAGACTCATCACTTGTCCAATATTTCTGACTGAGAAGAGGTTAGTTAGGGCATCGCACATATTCTTAGATGATTCAAGATGAGAGATGTAGGGTATCAAGTGGTATTTTATAGAGTCCACTGTGATACTAATAGTGTTGATGTCATTGTCCTTGAACTTCTCCATCACTGCAACATTATGAGGTTCCTTCTCTTTTCCTGCTTCCAACTGTGGTTCTTGTTAGCACATGAAATGTTCAGGAGTAAAAAATTATGACCTTAGTCCATGTAAGAGTCTTGGTGTCATGATAGTGTTCATCATGATTAAAGAAATAGGGTTCAGCATTGGTATCCTAAACCCTGTCCATTTTCAAGTTTGTTATACCAAAGGAGCAATTTACAGTTTCCTCTTGCAACATTAACCTTATCCACTATATTACTATGCGCTGCGAATTGGTGCTGCAAACTCTTTGTTTTCTGATAAATCAAACCTTTCCCAATTGAGATTCATCTAGGTCCAAGGTTTTAACCTGTCAATTCATATTTTTCTCCTTAGATGTGGAAAATCTTGCAAGATTTTCATAAAAACCTAGTTCAATTCGCGCTGCAAACCCTCTATTTTACACATAGTTGCTTCAATTCTGTCTATCTGTAGCCTCATCCAAGTTGGATTTATGTTCTTATTTTCTCACCTCCTACTTGTATCCTTTTCATCCTCCAACTGTTGGTGTGCATACAATTATAACTTAAGTGATGATTTTGGGTCTTAAGCTAAATTTAACATCTTCATATGATTTATCCAAGGTTAATTCATGTTTCAAGAGGTTTGTAGTAGGCTCTGGAAGTTTTTCTCAACTTCTTATGCAATTTTTAAATTTCGAATCATTTTGGAGGTAAACATGCACCTATAGGAAAGTTCCCAGTGCGTGTTGTCAAAGGTGTTGCGAACTGGTATTTTGGGACAATTTACAACAAATTAGTACACAACAAAGTCATTATTACATCATAACTTTTAAATTTCGATCTAGGTTCTTCTGGATTTTTTGTGGAGATGAATCATAATATCATGGACTTGCTAACAAAAAACAGCCTGACCCAGTTCGTTATTTGGGAGAAAAGTTTAAATCATCACCTACATGAAAGTTCACAGCGCATGCTTTCAAAGGCGCTGCGAACTCTAACAGATTGATAAATCCGAGTTGTAGGAGGGATGCTACCTGTCTGAGGGGGTTTGAATGGTTTACTACGAGGTATTTGGACATGAGGGACATGTGTTCTATCACCAGATCAAGCAACAAGACTTGTTTCAAATGAAATTTATCACAATAGACAATATCCAAAAAAATAGGAGCTAGGTGGATTTTTTGTTTCACCTTGTTGTAATAGCTCTTAGAGAAAAGAGAATCCAATGAAACCACTTGAGATTCGACCTATTTAGAGTAGGAAGGATGATACACTATATATATGAGTTTTTTTTGTTGAGGAAAGGGTTGGATTCATGATCCAAGAGAGGAGAGAGTTGGAGGATCAATTTAGCTACTTATTTGTAAGCCTGAGGTCCTATTTGTAATCAACATTTCTGCCATTAAAGATTCATGAGATTTGTTTATCAGATTGTATTCTTTGTTTTCCATTTCTCTTGTCATCCTCTTGCTTGAATATATTGCAGTTTTTTAGTATCATAGCTGCCATTGATTGATGAATTCATGAACATGAGAGGATCTGTTAAAGCTTTCCCATTAAGTCATTGTTTATTGTTTAAGCAATATTTAATATGTTTGCAGAAAAGATCTCTATATGATGGATGTTCTTCCTTTTGTCATATTCTGTATGCTTCTACCCATATTTATATAAAGCCTTTATCTGGTATACAATTTAATTGTCTTTTATTTGTGGGATGTTATGACTCCATGCCCAATGGAATGCCTCTGCAGACAGTTTGTTTCCCTCTCCCTTTCTTACTCAGTCTTGCTGATCCACTAAAGTATAAACTTGTTTTAACCATTTATATTCTGACGGGTACTAGGCTTACATCTACAACAGTCTATGTGTGACTTATATTGCTAACATTTTTGGTTTCGTTGTCGGGGATGAAGTTGAAGATCTTCCCTAGGTTGTACGACACATATTAGTACTAGTTCTTGATGGTGAGCAAGGATTGGTGACATAATAGATTGCAATTTTTCACCATGGCGACTCCACACATTTGAAGAAACTTGTTGGTGATTCAAATCAAGTTATAGGACTCCACTAAGGAACGAGCGTGAACATAAAATGGAAGGAAGACGCAGGAAGTCCATGTATCAAGATATATGTTTTCTTCAAGAGCTCATATTCTTTTTTATTAGTTCTTTCCTGTCCTTTCCTTCATATATCAGGATAATCATCCTTTACTTTCTTTACTCTGATGACCATAAGCCTACTACTGTATATCCATCTTTGAAAGAAGAAGATATCCATTCTTCTTAGATAGTTTATGTTGACCCTAGTCCTTCATATGAAACACATGAGAACAATGTTTGTATTCAAATCCTTCCTGAACTTGATCAATTCTATAACCATGTGAATGATACAATTGATTCACCGCCTTCTATGATCATAGTAGCATCTTATACCTCCACTGTTGGAATTTGCAATCAATCCATTAAACCTCACTTTCAACCTACTGATGTTCTATCTAGAAAAAAGGAAAAAAAAAATTAAACCCTTAAAGTTGCCATCTACTCTTCATCCTTACCCTCCAAAGTTTTTATAATATCTGCCTCTTTTTGTTGGAGAAGATCATATTATAGCTGAGAATCATTTGGGATATTTTTAGAATGTCATTGACAATTTGGAAATCATGCATGAAGATGTTGTTATGAGGTTATTTGACAAATCTTTGGTTGGAGATGTTGCTTTGTGGTTTAAAAATCTAGAGGTTGGTTCCATTGGTTCGTGGGTTGAGTTATTTGGTGCATTTTAAAGGTACCGGGGAGATAACAAATCTCTTGACTAGTACTTAGTTGAGTTTTATGATTTGAAAAGAGGGGAGGATGAAGCTCTTGCCATTTTCAACAGGAGATTTTACAGTTTTTATTGCAACATGCCTTTATATATCCGACCTCCTGAAGTTGTTGCTAGACTGTGTTATGTAACAAATCTTCATCCATATTTTTCTCTTCTACTCCTAGAAAGGAGGATTGCCACCTTGCAACAAATGTTCACTGATGATCAAGAGGTTGAGGACAATCTCAAAGCTTGTGGAAAATTTTTAGATCAATTTAAGGATGAGGAGTGGAATGCAGACATAGCTAACAATGAACATGAACAAGAAGGATGCCATGAGGAGGAGTTGGCAGAGCATCCTATTGAGGAGCAAGATGTTGTCTCTATTTTTGTTAATTATGATCTTCAGGAAGCCTTTTATTTACCTGTATATGATGAGTACAATAACTATGATGAGGCTGATTTCTAAAAAATATCATAAATATCCTTTCATCCAAAAAATGATTATTTTCAACAGTCTTATGAAAACATTCAATGCATTTATGACAGTTATGAACTCTATCATAGGGAAAATTGTGACTTAGTTGGTGGTAAATCATTTCCCTTATTCTTTTCCTCATTTAAGATTTTGAAAGAAAAATTTGAAGTTTCTTATAGAGTAGAAAGAGTTGAGCTGCAAAATTACACAAGTTTTTTGGAATATAAGGATAACATTATAAGTCAAAAACAACCTTTCCACGCTCTTAGTGATCCTATGGTTCTCTATATGGAGAATTTTATTGAGGTTGAAATGCATGATAAGGAAAATAATCAGGCTATTGCCTTTTGTTTTAAGAATGATCTTGCATTTGAAAACTTAGAACAAGAAAAATTAGCATTTGAAGAAAATGATACATTGAAGAAAGAATCTTGTATGCTACTATATACTTGTGAACAAGAAGGAACTATAGACACATGCTGTCCTTTCCTTTTTATTGATCAACACATGGTATTCACTCATATTCTTCAAGATCCTTTTGCATTTCTATTGGAAACATCAGAGAAAGAGAACTTTATGAGTTACCTAGAATTAGTCAGTGGAATTGGTTCTTCAAAGTGGATGAGTTTTCAGATTGGATTTAATTTTCAATTTGAATTTCCATTAAGTAGGTTTATGCAAGGAATTCAATCAGCAGAAAAAGGTCCTTGCATGGATGCATTGGATTTTTTTATGTCACCTGATCAAGCATCTTAGAGATTAGGTTAGAAGTAGGGGAATAAGCTCATCATACGAGCATTTTTGCTTCTTTTAGTTTCTTGGTTTGCAGTAGATCAACAATAAGACTCTATATCCCAATGGATAAGGCACTAAAACTACAATGTTATTGGCAACTCATAGGGAGCATGCCATCCCCTGTGGAGCCAATGTTAGCACATGAATGTTCAAGAGTAAAAAATTCTGACCTTAATCCATGTATGAGTCTTGGTGTCATGATAATGTTCATCATCATGAAAGAAATGGGGTACATCATTGGTATCCTAAACCCTGGCCATTTTCAAGTTTGTTATACCAAAGGAGCAATTTACAATTTCCTCTTACAACACTAACCTTATCCGCTATATTTCTATGCTTTGCAAACTTTCTATTTTCCGATAGATCAAACCTTCCTCGATTGAGATTCATCTAGGTCCAAGTTTTTAACCCTTCAACTCATATTTTTCTCCTCAAACGTGGAAAATCTTGCAAGCTTTTCATAAAAACCTAGTTCAATTCGTGTTGCAAACCCTTTGTTTTACATAGAGTTGCTTCAATTATGCCTGTCTGCAGCCTCATCCAAGTTGGATTTATGTTCTTATTTTCTCACCTCCTACTTGCAGCCTATTCATCCTCCAATTGTTGTTGTGCATACAATTACAACTTAAGTGATATTTTTGGTCTTGAGCTAAATTTAGCATCTTCATATGATTTCTCCAAGGTTAATTCATGTTTCAAGAGGTTTGTAGCAGGCTCTGGAATGTTTTTCCCAGCTTCTTATGCAAGTTTTAAAGTTTGGAATCATTTTGGAGGTAAACATGCACCTACAGGAAAGTTCGTAGCGCGTGCTATCAAAGGCACTGCGAATTGGTATTTTGGGACAGTTTGCAACAAATTAGTACACAACAGAGTCATTATCTCATCATAACTTTTAAATTTCGATCTGGGTTCTTCTGAAATTATTTTTGAAGATGAATCATAATATCATGGAATTGCTAACAAAAATTTAGCCTGACCTAGTTCGTCATTTGGGATAAAAGTTGAAATCATCGCCTACAAGAAAGTTCGCAGTGCATGTTGTCAAAGGCGCTGCAAACTCTAACAATTTGATAAATTCAATTTGTAGGAGGGATTCCACCTGTTTGAAGGGGTTTGAATGGTTTCCTAGGAGGTATTTGGACATGAGGGACATGTGTTCTATCACCAGATAAAACAACATGACCTGTTTCAAAAGACATTTATCACAATAGACAAGATCCAAAACAATAGGAGCTAGGTGGATTTTTTGTTTCCCCTTATTGTAACAACTCCTAGAGAAAAGGGAATCCAGTGAAACCACTTGGGATTCAAACTCTTTAGAGTAGGGAGGATGATACACTATATATAGGAGTTGAAGGGTTGGATTCATGATCCAAGAGAGGAGAGAGTTGGGGGAGCAATTTAGCTAATTATTTGTAAGCCCAAGGGCATGTTTGCAATCAATATTTCTGCCATTAAATATTCATGATATTTTTTTATCAGATTGCATTCTTTCTTTTCCATTTCTCTTGTCATCCTCTTGCTTGAATATATTGTAGGTTTTGAGGATCATAGCTGCCATTGATTGATGGATTCATGAACACCAGAGGATCTGTTGTAGCTTGCCCATTAAATCAATGTTTATTGTTTAAGCAATATTTAATATGTTTGTAGAAAGGATCTATGTACGATGGATGTTCTTCCTTTGGTCATATTCTCTATGCTTCTACCCATATTTATATAAATCAGTTATCTCGTATACAATTTAATTGCATTTGATCTATAGGATGTTATGACTTCATGCCCAATGGAATGCCTCTGTAGACAATTTGTTGCTCTCTCCCTTTCTTACTCAGTCTTGTTGATCCACTCAAGTATAAACTTGTTTTACCATTTGTATTCTGATGGGTACTAGGCTTACACCTACAACAATATAGGCGTGACTTATAGTGCTAACGATTCCATGATCTTCCCTTTTACGATATCCAACACTTTATTCTTGGCAAGGATGAGGTCAATCCTTGTCTTCCATGCTCTGAAGTTAGAAGCTCCTTTTAACTTGTTTTCTGACTTCATAGAGTAAGTCGTGACTTCTTTGACTTTGACCAAAAACTCACACTTGATGCCTTGGATTATTGAGAGTACCTGGAGGTGCGCTAGGCTAGGGCACACTAGGCTATCCAGGAATTAAGTCAAGATATTCACTTAAGGTGCCTCAACAAGAGGGTTAGGGTTTCACTACTACAACAAAAACTCTGACTACCACTGCAATTGCAACTAAGCAAATCCTCCCAATCTATCTTCCAATGGTTAGACTGTCTGAAGGTAGTGTGGGCCCATAACTTGTTAGAAAAATATGTGTGCTCGTTTCACCATAGACAACATAGCAATATTTTCACCCAACCATAGGCACAAACGCCACACCCAAGCACCTTAACCTTGACAGACAAAATAATTCTAGAATCAAACCAATAGCCAACCAAGGTAGCACACCTTTCTCCAAGGCTAGCACACCAAGCAAGAATAACCAAAGACCAAGCAGAAATTCCAAACCATAACCAATATACCAAGTCACCATTGTTGCAGCTACATTTGTCGTCCAATCATGCACACTTTTTGTCCTTATGAAGTTGTGAGTGAGTGAGTGACAAATGAAATCTAATGCCCTCTATTTATATTTCTCCATCTCACTTGACTGGGATGAGTTCTCTTTCTAGAGGATAATAACTCAATATTAAATATTCTCTTGAGACGACTTGTCTTCTAGGGTTATTATCCAACGTTTTAGGGTTTCTCTTGCTTCCCGAAATATTCTCGTCTCGTCAAAGGTTACACATGGAGGTTAATACCTCCTACAACTACCATAATATCAACAGGTTTTTTCTGTGACCTTTGAAAGATTATTAAAAACCTAATGATGAGAACCATAGAAAGGAAAAGTAAGAGAGGGTGGAAAGAATATACCTCATTCAGTTGTGAATTTGTTGGGGTTCACCATTTCTTAAGATCTTTCTCTTTCAAACAACTTGTATATAGTTTCTAAGATTAGTATTGTTGTATTTGGAGATGTCCAAACTACTTTACCTCTATCCCTTTATATCCTTTACCCTTGATCCTACTCTTACCTTTGTCTTTGTTGCCTCTGCTTCTTATGCTAGTGCTTCTTTTTCTAATTCTATCTATGTATCGAGATTATTCAAAGGATATAGATTTGATGGTACCTCCACCCTTGCCTTTGTATCTCTATCTTGGTGAACCTTGAACTCTATGTCCTGGTGAACCTTGAACTCAATCTTGAGTTGTATTATCCTCTTTCTTAGTTTACCATCAACTGGCTAAATGAGGGAGGGAGGAGCTTGACAACCACCCCCTCACGTTGGAAAAGTATATGGGGAGAAGGGGGTAAGACCAAACCAAATTGTACAATCACCTAGCTAGAAAAGAAAGTGAGTGTCAAGTGGAAATGAACTAAAATCTTCTTAGATTGAGGGGAAATCCTCAAAGATACAAATCGTTGTGGGGTGGAATCAAGTTGAAACAATAAGTATTATATTTTGAAGCATATTAAGTCAAGAAATAATTTTTGCATAACTCTTGTTTACTTATTTCATGGGTTGGGTCTATACTTACTTTATGCACGGTAAAAGTGTAAATCCAAGGCCAAGTTATTATACGTAATTACTTAAAATAAATCACAACTTGCATCTCTAATTACTTAAAAAGACAGTGTGCCAATGCCAATTTATTATATGTAATTACTTAAAATAGAGCACAACTTGCCTCTCTAATTACTTAAAATATTGTCTGCTTGAAGCTTAATAAATATTTATTGACGATCCAAAGATTCCTCTCTTTTTCTATGCCATGCCATATAATATACGGTCTAAAGACTCATCTCTCTTTCTACACCATGCCATCTGATCTATGGTCCAAATAATCATCTCTTTTTATGCGCCAAACAATCTGATCTACGTTAGCTGAAACAAAAAGGCATGATATGATTTTATGTTCTTTTGAAATATTATAATAGACCACAAAATTGCAAACCACAAAGGAATGATACTGCAATCAATCACAACAACCAAACCATTATTATTAAATTCCAAAAAAGACAGAAAGAAATGGGCCTCCTTAGTACCTCACCATCACCCATAAAAGAGGTCGATGCGGTTGGAGATCAAATTAGAAGCCATTCCTTTGTCCTCTTCAACTGGACCACAACCTCAAACTTAGAGGAGAGGAAGAAGTGCATGCATGGGATTCAAATTCAATAAATACATGAGAATGTGCTTAGTATTAGTTTAAAGTGCATTGCTTGACCATCCTACCCCAACAATACGATTTTTGTCATGGTCGTAATCGTATCAAGTTTGTTACAATAGGATTTGAATTCACCTTCAAAGTTGGCATTTGAAAAGTTGTTTTATTTTTAAACATTAAAAAAATTCAAATTCCATGTCTTCACTCTCAAGTGTTAAAATTCAAACCCTAAATCACGCAAACGCAAATGCACCCAATTGTTATTGTTAATGTCACGTGGTAAGGACAATGCTTGAGAAGGCGAAGGGTATGACCTTGCCTTGATGTTGCCATCTACTTTTGAGAGAGTTCTTCCAGATTTTCCATAGTAGAGCTCATGTTATAATTGAAGTTTCGAATCTGAACCAGAATTCATCTTCAGTGCAACAAGTCAATAATAAAGGCTATGTTTCTGCACAATAAAATACTCATGATGCTAGAGAGATTAGAATCACAAAAGTTGAGTCATTAAAAATCCTAAAAACTTCAAAAACTCTAAAAACACAAAAATAAATAATAAAAATTAAAAATGTACTAATATTACTATAAATTAAAAATTAAAAATTATATTATATTATATTATATATTTCAATACACTAAATTATATACTATAATAAACTAAACTAACAACAATGTGTACATAATACTAAATACAACATAGTAACTTTTATAACATAGATGAACTAACCAAATATTATAAAGTCTTTCAATTAAGCAGAATATACCTAAATATTAATAGATTATATATCATATAAATCTATACTATATTATAAAATATTAAACGAAACATTATAATATATTATTATATTCATTTAATGCCTACATGTTCGCAAAAACTATGTAAGAAATATATAATAAATATATGAAATATAATGTAATATAATAAACTATATATATCTATCTATATATTATTACAATATAAAAAATATATAATAAATAGTTTAAAAGGATTATTGGGGATGGAAAGTTTATTATGGGTTTGAAAACAATTGTAAATCAACTGAACTTTAGAGTTGGGATAAGAAGAAACTCCTCTTTGAGACTCTTGTTACATCTGTTATTCTTTATGGATGTGAAGTTTGGGGCTGTAGTATCTCTCGTGAATCTTGGAGAAAGATAGAGCAAATACAAAAGAATTTTATAACCTATAATTTCAAAATTAAAGGAAATACGCCCTATCCCATCCTCCTCATAGAAACAAGCCTCTCCCCCATTGAGAGCATGGCTATGACTAGATACCTACTGTATAAGAACAAGTTAAACAACATGGAAGATAAGAGGCTACCTAAAATTGCTTCCAAATAAAGTCATAACCACCATCGACTCAAGCGAGGATGGCATAAAGACGCCCGATCTTGGCTAAACTATTGGGGAATCATGGAAGAAACCATTTTGCAGAATAAAGATACTATTAAAAAAAATGTCAAATCAAAATTTAGGGAAAAAATGTGGTGTGATAAAGAGTTAGAGAAAAAAAAAAATTAAGGTATTATAAAGATGTAATCAACCCTAATCTAGAAGATCAAAATTATCTATCAGTTTTGCGAAGTGTAAAGAAAAAAATAAGCATTGCTAAGATAAGAACAAATTCTCACGAGCTCCATAGTGAAACTAGGCATTGGTCAATTCCTAAAATGCCATGGGATGAAAGAGTGTGTCACCTTTGTGACACTAAGAAGGTTGAAGATGAAAATCACTTTCTCTTAGATTGTCCAACCTATACCCATATTAGATCTCATTTTCAAAATATTGATCATACTGCCAACCTTCCTAACCTCTTAACTCAACAAAAGTATTGTGATATTGGAAAGATTCTCTTGATGCTTTTCGAGCACAGAAACAAAATTCTAAAGAATCACAAGTAATCACTTACCCTCTTAAGATCCGATAGACCAATTAAGTCTCAATGAACGTTAATCACCATCATCATCATCAATTATAAAACATTACATGGAATACCAAAAAATGTTATTATGTTGAATTATATAATGAATAATTAATTAGTATTATTATAAATATAAAAAGTTGAAAACTTTATAAATTTTAAGAAATTTTATAAATTTGATTTTTTTTTATTAAAATAAAGAAATAAAAAAAAAAAACTTTGAAAAGAATAACTTAATAATAAATAATATTGGTTAATATAAAATTGTTTTAACATTTATAAATTAAAAATAAAATTTATTTACAAAATTAAAAAATGTTGTTTATTATTATATTAAGATAAAAATGTGTTGACTATGTTAATTTTAAATTAATTATTATATTGATTGAAGTACTCATTTTATTAATTTTAAATTAATTATTATATTGATTGATGTACTCATTTTATTATACTTAGATTTATAATTTTTTTTTAGTTATTTTACATATATTTAATTTCAAATTAATTTTTATAATAATTGAATTATTTAATTTTTATAATAATTGAATTATTTTTAATTAGAGTTTAGTGATTAATATTTTGTTTATCATATGTCTTGTCTGCTAAATCTGGATTCGTATAATAGTGGCGGGATTAGAGTTAATTATAATGACCTCGTAACCTTCTGCCTGAGTTCCAGAGTAATCAAACTCACAGGCTTGGCCTATGAAAATGGGTCCGGTCTCAAGATCATAATTTTCTTCAAATCTGTGCGCTTCCCACTTCTCCCTCTTCTCACTGACGTTGATATCCTTCGCCTCCACTGTGAGGCTTGTTCGTATGCATTTGCTGAGAATTCGGTGACGGCCTGATGCATTTTTTATGCAGGGGAAGCATATGAAAGAGCCGAACAAGCTACGGGACTGGAACGAAAAGTGGGTGATCGATTCCAATATGTTGGACAGGTGATGATTCGCAAAGGAATGAGATCCGAACAATGCAGCGGCCATCGTTTTGAACTCCCAATTTTTCCACAGTTAAAATATATCCGTCCAGCTAAAACCAGCTCAATCGACCTCCTTACGTTGTGAAGCCGTAGTTATCTTGTGAAATACAGGGTTTTGAGGACTGTTCACTGAAAGATATGAGGATTCTAGAGCTACAACACTGTAATCTTCGTCTTGTTTTCGGATAATCTGTGCTAGTAAGAACAATTTCTTTACATACATGCTTTCAGAGAAATAATACTCTTTACAAAATTAATCGGCTGCAATGCTTGAATCCTCAATGATTTATGGGGAATATGGACTTTTTTTTAAGGAGAATCTTTGATTTTTGATTTTTTGTGATAGAGAAAATTAAATCTGGTTCTGTATTTCCAAGAAGTCTGGAAAATATGAGTGGAGACAGTTCCATGGCCCATGGTATTGGGAAATTAAAAGTAAAAACTCTTAAATAAACTTAAACGACCAAACTTCTGCTCAATTTTAAGGTTTGAGTGCTCAATAATACTACATATTTCTAGTAAGCGATGTGTGTACAATCCTTGAGCTTGTGTAGGTCATTTGAAGAATTTTGCAGGCCTGTGGAGTTTTTGTTCGACAAGTTCGACCAAGCTTACGAGGTGAATAATATTCGTTCGCTGCAGGTGATTGAGCTGTTCATTTAACTTTCTATTCGGTTGGTCAGTCCACCACTTTTTTATCCCTTTTCTTTTTCTTTGGCACCATTTGTAGAAATGCCAAAGAATAAGTAGAATGGAGGTAACTTCTTGTTTTATAAGAATTTTTTTATGAGAAACACATTATTATAGTGGATTTAGTTGTTTTTTATAACCAATTTCCATACAAGAGATCTAAGTAGCACCCTTATTCAATATCTTTCTGTTTTTAACAAGTGATTGCTTCTGATACTGCTATTTTTTTTTTTTTAAATTTGATCAACTCTTTAGATTTATTGTTAATGATATGTAATACCAGGTAATCTATGATTATTGGCCATGATTTCATGTCTCTCTGATGCAGGTTTCCAATTTGTGTGTTTGAGCGAATTGTCCGAATTTTCATTTTACAAGCAATTGTCCATTAGATAATAATAACATCTTCACAATGATTTTTTTTTTATCAAAGTCTGAAGGGATAGATCATAACATAGGCTAGAAGTGCATAACATAGTGTTTCTGTGTTGTGCTTTCGAACCTTTGGTTCACCTCGAGAAATATTGGCTCAAACACTTTGTTTTTAGTTTGGAGACCTTCTCTACATATTGTTGCATTTTCATCTTTTCAACTGTTACAGGAGTCAGACCTTCATCTGACCATGAGTCGCCTGCATGATGGCCATTCAATGTCATCGTTCTTTGGATTCTTTGAAAAACATTTTAGAATTTTTATTGGTAAGCATCATGCAATTCCTTTGTAAGGCTTAATCAAATAGTGACATGTTTTGAGACTGTTTTAGAAGAAATATTAAAGCAACTCAAGATGAATAAGCCAAAGGATTTTATAGATCTGACATGGATACTACAAGTCATGGAAATCTTCTTTTCACTGCATACTGATCTAAAATTTTTAGTTGGGGATCTCGGGTTTCCTATAGCAAAATGGGATGAAAAATGGATTGATCAGTATCTGGATGACACTGTAAATCTGCTTGATCTTTCTATTGTATTGAATGCTGAAATCTCATGGATACTACACTGCCATCTTATAGTCCAGTACATAGTACATACTGCATTTGTTGAATTTCTCTGATGGAATGCAATCATCTGACAAGCTCCATATTATAGTCTAGAACGTAGTACGTATTGAATTTTTTGAATTTCTTTGATGGAATGCAATCATTTGACAAGCTATATTTCGTGCCAAAGATCATTTGGGAGAATTCATGGGAGAAACAAAAGCCAAGGAGAAAAATGGTAAAGAGATGAGAAATACTCAGCTGCATAAAGGAAGTTGACATCCATTGAACAAAAACACCGAATAGTGAAAAGTCCCAGATAAAACTCGTGGAAAACAAAAATGAGAGTTGGGTAAAGAGATTAGAAATACCCAACTGCAGAACAGGGTATGACATTCCCCAACAAGTTTGCGACCAAATCTGCATTTTTTTACAGCCCTCAGTATATACAATACCTGCAACTACTGCAAGTCATGGTTATGATAGAAAGAGAAGAGGGTGCATTACATGTTTCCATCACTGATTGTAGCTATGATTATCAACAACCATAAAAATTTCTATCCCAGGAATATGCGATAGAGTAGCTTTGGATAAAACATACTACGAAGGATTAAGCCAGTCCATGATAAGGTAACGAAAAATATGTGTGATACGCCCCTCTTTTATAATTTAGTGATGGGTATTTTGTAGTTTGATTTCAATATGTAGTGTCAAATGTAGTTATAAACATAAAAAAAGAGTGTTGGGATACATTTTCTTTATCAGATTTGAGGATACATTTTCTTTATTAGATTTAGTATCTATTCAAATTCGCTTGAAATTTATCATCTGAATATATAATTCCACTTAGCCCTTTCTTTTGATATTTTTTCTCAATGGCCGAATACAGGCTTCTTTCAAATACTCAAAATATGAATTTGTTTATATTGCATAACTTACACTTCCTGAACGCATTAAAATATACTTGAAATAGTTTCAAAAATCATGAAAATGTGTAAATGAAATGAAGCAAATATTTAGAAAATTGAGTTATCACTATCAAACAAATTAAAATACAATGAACTTAGATAGCAAATGCATTCAAATATTTCAGGGAATAAATACATATGCGAACATGTGCAAATATTCTAGAGAATAAAAAAATATGACATTTACAAATTACCTTTGAAAGTTGAATTGTAGAACATAACTGTTAGGTAACGCCTTGATTCATGATTGATCAGATTATGACACAATGAGATGCACTTACTCCTAGCTACTTGATTGAATGCGAGTATTTACACTGGTATGTATCCATATTCTCTGGTATTGGAATGATGGAGTCTAAACATTCAATCAACATTGCCACTTACATCGCTTTAAAACTTGATCTGATGTGCAGGAGTGTTGCACAACATAATTTATGCTCAAGCTTATGAGAAGCCATCCAGATGCGAATGCAACATTGTCATTAGACTAAAGCATCAATTGCAGCATTGCCATATCTTATTAGACTACAATGATTGTGTAGGGGCGTAAATTAATATGATTAAAAATTAATCTATATGGTCATAAGAGTATTTTTGGTCATGATTTATTTATTTATTTTAAATTAAATTGTGAAGGTTTGACAAATCTAAAAACAATAATGCATTATAGTTCACAACGAGTGATATTTACTCTCATCACTTCCATATAAATGAATAATTTAAAAATGTTTTTTTAATAAAAATAATAGACACTTTTCATAATTAAAAAGAGATTTTTAAATTTTAATAAAAATAACAAACACTTTGAGAAAACAACATAAATGGTTACAAAGTTGAATGAATTAATACAAAGTAAAATAACTTCCATGCTGAGCCAAGGAAGGAATGCAAACCTTCTTGGACCATCGTAGCAATGAATGAGATCTTTCGCCTGAAGAGGAGAAATAAAACTATGACAGGATGGTGCCGCCTGAAGAGGAGAAATAAAATCATGACATAATAGTGTTGTAATGAAGTCTTCCCAACCAAACCAAACCAACTTGATTTATGGGGGCTGGCTGTCACTAAGTAAGCTAAAACTATGGACTAATAAGAACTGTCAGGTACTAATAAGAAACAATATGTAAATGATTTAATCATAGCATTCTTGACCTTTCATGCCATTAAAGGTTGACCCAGAACAAAAGGTTGACCCAACGCGTATATCCTTCAATAAAAAAAATATCGTGTTCAGGATTTCAATTATCTTGTACATAAATTTAATTTGCTACATGTTAATACATTATTTATATAAAAACCAAAAACATGGTAGAAAATGAAAGATACCTTTTTTAAAGAAAAATAGAAACTTATCACAAGTCAAAGAATAATCATAAAATAATTATTTCTCAATAAATACATTATACATCACCAAAATATTTTATAGTAAACAGTTCTCTTACTTTTAAGTCAAAGAATAATCATAAACTAATTATTTTCCTTATACATGACCAAAATATTTTGTAGTAGACAATTTTCATGCTTTACATGATTTGATCATATTTTGTCGATAAGAAAATTGTTGATAGGCAAATACTAACGAGAGGCACAATTCTTAGAGTTTAAAAGACATGTGATACATTACACTTATACCCTCCAATATATGTTAAAGACATCATTTATAGGTGGATAAGGTGTATGCGAAGACATTGGAAAATATTTTGGAGTTCTTCCTCCAAATACTTTATATGACCAAACATGATTTCTTATACTACTCATACATCAAGAAGTTCTTCCACCAATTACTTTATAGGACGAAAAGTGGGATTTAGATAAGAAGGTTATTATTTTAATTAATCCTCTTGAGGATCAAAATAAATTGTAAGTTGTGCATAGCGTATATAAAAATAACTAATGTTCAACTCAAGAGAGCTTTAGTTTAATATTTTACGTTAAACTAAGCGAATTCAATCTAAGATGCTTCATACATTAAGATAAATTAATGTTGATTTGTAGCCAAATTAAAGGAACATAGACTAACCAAATTACATAGTTTGAATTTATAAATAATGAAAAACACGCATCACTAACAAACAATTTTGACAAACAATTTGATTCAGAGAAAATGATAGTTAGGAAGGGGGTGAGTAGGGTATGTATACCCCCTTAGACTTTACCAATTTGGTGTCTGGCTTGATCATGATCTTAAAAATGGATTATTATTATTATAAAAAAATGCATCACAAAAGAACAATGCCAAGACAATGATATTTAGATGTATAAACAATATAAGTGTGCATCATAAATCATAATCATTCTCTCCTTGAAAAACATATATTTAGATTTATAAAGAAGAATAAACTATAATCACTTTACTTCATACAAATTTTTTTTTGAGTCTATACACACTACAAACTTATGTTAAGGTTAGAGATTCAATCCTTATCAATAATAAATCAAAATTATTCACGATGACATAAAGATATTTAATTTTATAGACAATAACTTTAAATATATTGAAAATGAACATAGATTCATTTAAATTACGAATTCATAATTAATATGATTAAGATGTATAAACAAAAAATATTTTTAGTACATTATTAAACCCTATAAAAGTGTAAAAAAAATTGAAACTAAATTCATAAAGTTAAAATATTATTATGCATCATAACTTGGAATAATAATATTATACATTGGTAATTTGGTTTCTAAGTAAATTCTATTTATAAGTTTTATTTATTTTACTAGATTTTATTTATTTTTACTTTCATTACTTCGGCATTCTCATTCTCCCTTTTAAAGAGTATGTTAGTTAGTTTTAAATACTAGGGAAGAGAGAATCAACAAATTAAAGGCCATTTGGATGAGTACACCTAAAGAAACAAATCTGGAAAGTAAGAATTTGGATGATTACAAACAAATATGGAAAGTGAGAAATGTTTGATCGATTATATATTATATTCCATGAAGTTATTTGTCTTTTCTTATCATGTATTAAAATAAATTTAAGTTTCAATTGATATGAAACATTTCATTAATTAAAAGTGCAACTTACACATTATAAGAATGCTATTATATGTCTTTTTGATATGAAGAATATAATCTTACAATTCAAACTGAATTAAATGCTTTATTAAGAGGTGTAAGTCTTTGTATTTGAAAGGTTAATATTGTAATGAAGTGAGTTAAATTTTTTATATATTTATTTTTGAAGTTTTGTTGATTTAGGAATTTTTTAAATGCAAATAAATTCATTTTAACTTCTCATTTATCATGGTAAATGTAGAGTTAAGATGAAAATATTTTATTTTAAATGGAAAATGAAATATTTTTTTTGTTATTAATAATTTGTTTAAATGTCACCTGTCAACTCCATGTTAAGTACAAAGGAATTACATATTTCCCTCATAAGTGAGGGGGATAGGGTATATATACATCCATAGACCTTAGGAATGTCATATAAATAAAAAAATACTTCTGATATTTCCCCTATTAATAATGGAGAGATTATATAACAAAGATGAATACCCACCTAAATCTAATGGACATAGGCCATTTCTATGTCAATGTGTGGCATGTTTGCTCGCAAATCACATACAAGAAAATTGGAGAGAAATTACAATCACAATAGAAGGTTACAAAGGGGTGAAAGACATATTTAATGATGATGAGTTGGTGTCATATCCAAATATGTCTACACAGTTGTAGGACATGACACATAGGGACTTATCAAACCTTAATATGACTATGACCATTTAAAACCTAAATTGTTTTGCACATTTAATGTATAGTTACCAAGATTGACACCTTCTAAATTGTGTATCATAAAATTTTAATTTAAAATATTTTAAACTTTCATGGATTTATTTCTTTGTTGAATTTCAATCATCTTATAGAGAAACTTTTTTGGCGAAAGGATGATATGTCTAGTCAAAGGCAAAGCCATGCCCCAAGTAAATTACACTATTGATCATAAATTCAAATAAACAAAACCTTGATTTGAAATCCAAAAGAATATTAGAGATTAAAATAAGATATTAAACCTAATAATAGAGAGACTCTGCATCAAAGATAAAGGAGGGATTTTATACTGAATTAAACAAATGAATATCCACCTAAATCAATGGGTATAGGTCACATATGTGTCAATTGTAACCTCTTTACTTTCATATACATAGGAAAATATGGAGAATACTCAAAATAACAATGGAAGGTGATGAAGGAGTGAAAGGCTTATTGGTCGACATCCTATCCAAAGACATTAGGTTTGAACATGTTTATACATATGATAGAGGATAAGCCTTACAATATTTAAGTAGTCTTTTTCAAACTACAAAAGAAGCAAAGACAAAGTTATGACAAGTTCATATAACCATTCAACATAAAATTATTTTCAAAGTACAAAGGAAGTATAGAAAAAGCTATGACAAGCTCACATAATGTTTAAATAGGCATTGTTTGAAATGTTATTCTTAGTTCACGCAAAACTAGCCTAAAGTTTTCCAAAGTATATTACAACTAGAACTTAGACACATGACAAGGCAAAGGTTGTGGCAAATAAAGTCTTGTACACACATTAGCCTTCATAATTTTTTAGTTTCTAAAATTCATTTTTATTAGATATTTATTTTGGGGGCTTCAAAATTAGCACAAACTATTGTATTTTCATTATGTAGAATACAAAATATAATAACACTTTTTAATAAGTCTAATATGACAAAATGACTCATGTTTTTCAACGTCAGTTCATTCATCTAAAATTATTATCATTCTTCATTTTCATAAATTATTGTTTTTCATTCATTTAAAATAATATTTTATAAACTAGATAATCTCATCCTTTTTCATCACGGCATTGCCATGTCATATCATGAGTTTTCAAATTATTTCAAAATTAAAATAGCAAAAAGTATATTGGGAATAAAGATATTATTGAGATATTAGTTCAATACGACGAGGATGAAAGACCTCCTAAGATATATACTTATATTTTAATAGTTTATCAAAAGGAAGGAAGTTTGAATTTAGGAGGTGGAGTTTACACTAATGATACGTTCCAACCATGGAAAGGAAGGAAGAACGTAAATCTCAACAATGATATAACACAAAACAATAGGTTATATTGATTTCAATGGTGATATAACAAAAAATGATTTAGAGCAATTATGTAAGTGTAATGATTTCATAATTGATAAAACTATCAGACATTACGTAGTTGCTTTGATTTTAGGGATGATATAACACACAAGAATACGGTGCATTTATTTCAAAGACAATGAAAAATGATTTAGAGCAATTAGTTGCATTGATTTCAATAATGACATAATGCAAGACAATACAATGCGTTAATTTCAATGATGATACAATGAAAAATGATTTAGAATAATCAAGTAGTTGTATTGATTTTAATAATGATATAACACAAAACACTATGGTGCATTGATTTTAGTGATAATACGGTGAAAAATGATTTAGTGCATTAATTGAAGAAATGATACTAAGGAAATTGATTAGGTACATTGATTTCAACATCAAGATAGTAAAAATTATCAAGTCAAATGAATTTTATAATAGCACGGTGAAAAACAATTTCAAAGTATATATTATAAGGGCATTGTCTAATTGTTCTATGAAACGGTTTTTTTCATCGGAATCTGATGACATAAATCTGCACGGAATCACTATTTTTTGTTGTTTAAAATTCATTTATGAATGCAAAAATGGATTCAACATGCTGAAAACCCCTGGGGCACTCGAATTATATAGAAATAATCACTCAAATATGCAGATCTAACAAATTCTTGTCAGATTTCGGGTAAAAATCCCCGGAATATATCACTGGAAAAGAGTCATTTCGTAGAACGTTTACACTACGACTATTATAAGTTGAAGTCAACTACTTTGTTTTCTTGGGTATTGTTCATCTATTAGTATTTACACATTAAACCATTATAATATTAAGATATGTACAATTTTAACACACACACACACACACACACACACACACACAATGCATTAAAATCAAAAGCATAAAATAAAATGTAAATAGAATTATGTGGAACATATGACTTTTGAGAAATAACTATTAATATTGGAAAGCAAGAGAGACATAGTTCTATATCTTGAGTTAAAAGTTGGGAGACCACCTTCACTGTAATATTATATTTCTCAAGTTAAAGGTTTGAATTGTCTTGGAAATCAATTTCCTTTCTCATCTATAGATGTGAAAAGATGAGAAAGCTATTACGAGTGGGTAAAAGAGAAGGTTAAGAAGACATATTAAGTTTGACCACTATATATTATTTGTCATAAGGGATACTATTACTTTCTTACTATTCATCTTTCTTTATCATTGAACATTGTTACTTTATTACTGGCCACCTTACTATTTATGTAACTTTTGAACTGTCCTTCTTGATAATACTCTCTAAAGTTTGAAGTAAGTTTGTTTGTTGTCATTTAAGTAACAACCCTACATGGGCCTGAGCACATCACACCTTCCACCTCTATTAATAAATATTTGTCATGCAAAACCACTCTCACGTGTGAATGCTTGAAGCTTACTCCATGCCATGCCATCCATTAATAGATGGATGAGGACAATACAAACTAGTAATAAATTTGCACAAACTAGTAATAATACTTTTGTAATTTTTGGTTTCTACCAACTATTACTAAATATTTGTTGTGCAAAAACACTTTGGCACGTGCTTTCTTGAAGCTTACTCCAATCCATGTCATGCCATGCCATCCATTTCCGGATGGATGAGGACAATACAGACTAGTAATAAATTTCTACTAACCAACCGAGAAATCATGGAGGCAACAACCATGATGGATGATAATACTTTAGTAATTTTTGGTTTCTACCATCTATTGCTAAATATTTTTCGTGAAAAACCACTCCCTTGTGTGCGTGCTTGAACTTTACTCCAATTCATTCCATGCCATGCCATCCATTGGCGGATGGATGAGGATAATATAGAATAGTAACAAATTTTTACTAACCAACCGATAAATCATGGATAAAAGTATCCTTCTTGATAATACTCTCTAAAGTTTGAAGTAAGTTTGTTTGTTTTCATTTAAGTAACGACCATGCATGGGCCCGATCACATCACACCTTCCACCTCTATTGCTAATTATTTGTCATGCAAAGTCACTCTCGCGTGTGCGTGATTGAAGCTTACTCCATTCCATTCCATCCATTGATAGATGGATGAATTTGTACTAACCAACCCAGAAATCATGGATTCAACATCCATGATGGATGATAATACTTTTGTAATTTTTGGTTTCTACCAACTATTACGAAATATTTGTTGAGCAAAAACACTATGGCATGTGATTTCTTGAATCTTACTCCAATTCATGTCGTGCCATGCCATCTATTGGTGGATGGATGATGAGAATACAAACTAGTAATAAATTTACACTAACCAACCAAGAAATCATGGATACAACATCCATGGTGAATGATAATACTTATCTAATTTTTGGTTTCTACCAACCAGAGCACAACTACCAACCTTTTCTTTGCATGTTTTCCATCATCACGAC
This sequence comes from Picea engelmannii, assembly GCA_009831015.1. Taxonomy (NCBI): domain Eukaryota; kingdom Viridiplantae; phylum Streptophyta; class Pinopsida; order Pinales; family Pinaceae; genus Picea; species Picea engelmannii. Next base: position 294,526 of record ML786669.1, read on the forward strand.
TCACACAACACTATCATCCACCATATCACAGATCTGAATGGGAATGTACATCATCCATGATTGTTTTCCTTGGGTTACTTTTCTTGGATTTTAGTTTTCATCGATAATTCTCTAATAAGGATGATCCCCACCTACCATTATAAGATCCCTATGCCTTTCTTTTCTTCAAACTTTCCCTTTTCTCTTACTCTATGCTTGCAACATACATAGCATTTTCTACTTCCTTTTGACTTCTCCTAACTCTAAAACACATAAATACCAAATTATATAGATTATGTTCACAAGATAAATATAAAATGCTCCGGTAGGGGGAAATATAGCTCAGTATCACCCTAGATCGAGATCTAGGTTGTGGGTGGGAGTAAATAGTTTAAAATTGTTTCAAAATAGGTGTAGTGGAGGCAATGATCCACTCATTTACTCAGTTAACCGAATTGACCCATACCAAATACACCAGAAACCATCGGATCCATCCAGTAGGAGCAATAATTGGCAAAAGTGGGAGGAGAGAGCTCCAAGAAAGCTAGCATGTATACTTCGATAGGTAGCTTAAAAAATAGCATATCTAGTGCCATCCTTTGAGCATAACCATTCCCTGGCAAGGGAAGGTGCAGGTTCTCCGCACAACCCACCCATTTCGAAAACAAGAAAAAGGACATGATTGGGTAACTTATTATTTTCGTAACAAGCTAAATATAAAATTGACAGAAATGACTAGGAAAATTGAGCACAATAATGTCAAGGGAAGGTGTAGGTGTAGATGGAGGGTTTTACTGAAGGTAATAGAACCAGTGAATTTCAAGCCAGACGCTATAACATAGCATGGAATTAAATTACTAGGAGTGATGGGACAAACCCACAATCGATCAAATTAATTAATGGTTGAACATTCAATCATTATATAACAACATGAAACTTGTTTAAAAAATAATAAAAGATATTGTAAATGACAGAATCAGAGGTATCCAAAATGATGGGAACCGTAATCGACAAAAGTGTTGGAACATTGGGTTCCTTGGTAAACCTCACCTTTTCGGATTAAGGGAGTTAGAAAATTCTTTGGGCCGACTGTAGACTAAATATGGTTGACTGTTTCCACATTTGGATTCCAAATCCACCTTTTATGGATAGGTAAAAATGACGCGGTTCATGTTTGTTTGGTTTGGTCCATGACCAAACCTATTTATAGATGATCCCTCAAATTGGTTTATCATCATTGGATCATGAAGATCAATTGTGCTTCAGTGCAACGATGTCTTTAAACACCACCACTACTTTCGGATTTATGTTCTCCTCTATAGTTATTTGTTTGACCGAACATGGTATCAAATTTATTGGGTTTATGATCTCGGGTTCGCAAAGAAAAAGAATGAGGTTGAGACAATGGTGAAGCCATTATGGATTGATCTTTGTTGAGTATCTAGGTCGCTTGTGGTTTTTTGTGTGCCCTGTTACCCCCCTAGCCTAGGGGTAACTAAGGAGATGATGTTGCGAGGCCCATAGGTAGAAGACATGGAGTGATGAGAGCTAGAAGACCACCAAAGACCACATTGAGTAGACATATCCCCTCCTCTCCACCACACATCACCATTCATTGTCAGTAGCATAGCAGCGTCTGCCACACCATCCTGGTCCACAAAGCACAATAGGTCTCTCTTCATGAGGTAAAAATTCGAGTCTCATGGTAAGTGTCACTTTAATAATTGAATCATTTGAGCATGTTTCAAAGAGTCCTTTCTTGATTACAAAACATTTTCTTTGAAATTATACCTTTTTCCTTATTTCACCTTAGTGGTTGACATGGTATTCTAGTAAGTTGATCACCCCCGGGAAAAGGGTTTCTACTGGGGTATCTCCTTGAAGGGTCTTCATACCATTCCCGTTCATACTTACCACTTTCCACACTTCTTCCCCTCTGATTCCTCATCTTTTGGTTTTTTGGGTTCATTGACCCCTAGAAGGGATTTTACCTCATTTCATGTGAAGAAGGGGATGAAGGCCCAGAGGTATTGTAGCTAGCACTGTAAAAGCAAAAATCCATGACTTATCCTTCTAGGTGCTTTCCCTAAGGTCCTGAGAGCCATGAAATGATTCTCCATAAAAATGAAGGACCTTTAAAAATAAAAATGTCTTGCTTAATGGGAGAATGCATTGTAATGTCCTTTAATTTCCAGTGCATATGGAAGTCAATGTGTTCTAACATAAAGTGGCATTGTGGTTCTCTTGTTCTTTCCATTGTGCATAACACTCAATGTTCGAAGCATAAAAATAAAGGCAAATAAGGGGCTTGGAAAAATGTTGCATTGCAAACGAAGGGATGCAATGCACCCTACACAAAGGCACCTATAAATGAGACAATATGATATCTTGATATGACAATAACCCCATGCCCAAGAGTACTTGCCTCCATCCACTGCATACTCATTACATGGTCTAGAGAGGTTTTTCTTGGGAAACATTCCTTGACTTGGGGATTGGCCTACCCAATAGGGCACCATTGCACCTCTCCCATATCTAAATTTGGTAAAGTTTATAAGGTCTTTGAGCATGTGTCTAATTTGAAAAGGGGGGACTTGATGCACTTGTTTTGGTGGTTCTTTTGTTAAATGTGGCTTACTTGGCATGATACATGTGACTTGTGAACCCTTGGAGGGCGCATTTTCTTCTCTTTGCAGGACGTTGCCTTGTGAAAGTTATTCATGGAGGGACTAAGCCAATTGGACCTTCATAGGGGCTTGAAATCCCATTGGATGGATGTTGCGCCCCCCTCATTTAAGGCATAGAATGATGAACATTGCACCTTGGAGGACTTCCCTAGCACATGAAGGAGGTACAATATGATGAATAAGGGATGGAGTCACCCTCCTATACCAAAACATATCTCTTGGGTAGCTTGACGTCACATATTTGGGAGAATGTTTGGCCATTTTAGTGCACTTGGTGGTGTTGTGGGCTTGAAGCCCCACATTTTTGCTTCATATGGGGATGACATGGCACATTTCTAGCATGACGTTCTAGACTTTGGAGGCTTGTCTTCACACGTTCCACCTTCGAGGATAATTTTATGGATTTACATGCCATCATTTTGTTATTTATGGTCATTTTGTAGCTTATGTGAGAAAAAAAGAGCAAAATGATTTTCTAATTAAGCATTATAGCTTAGGTTTTAGCCTAAAATTATGTATTTAATTGTAATGTGGACAAACTATGACTTGAATTTCCTCATAAAAATATGAGGCAAGTCATTTTCATTTGGATATATCTCATCACTTGATAAAAACACTTATTGGACTAGAATTTCAGCCCTCTTGGACAAATCACTATTTCTCTTTTCTTGTCATAATAGATGCACCTCTTGTTTATTGGAGAATTAAAGGCTAGAGCCTTCTCTTGATGGTGTTTCTTGGAAAGTTGTTGGATGATATTTGGTAGTAAAGGGTATTTCACATGTTTTCTCTTGGATTTGGTGAGTAATTTCTGCAATTTATTGTCATCCTTCTTATTTAAATTCAAGAAATATATCTTAAAACCCTAGGAGGAGTAAAAGGGATTACACCTTCCACCAAGATTTATTCCTCTTTGATTTTGAAGGGATATAAGGCTTGCAACAAGGAGTAAGAGGGTTTACACCCTTGTTGCAAGGCTTAGATAGGGTTTATTTTTCTAGGAAGTAAGAGGGTTTACACCCCTAGAGAAACATTAAACCCTAGTTCATCTTGGATTCCACACTAGATGATTTGGAAGGAATGTTGTTGGGTTCTATAAGGGTTTAAATCTCAAAAAATATCTCTTCTTCCTCCTTTTTTAGTTTTCCTTCCAAGGAAGAGACTTCATTCACCCAATAACAAGGCACTAATCTTTGCATTGGAGATTGTTAATTGTTGCATTGGTAAACGTGAAAATTGATGGTTTGTAATTGTTCAAGTTGGACATGAAATTTACATGCTTTAGACTCTATTATGTTCCAAGGAAATCTTGATTGGTCAAGTGGTAATTTTTTTGTAATAAAAATTAAGCTACAACCATTAGGGATGCAATAAACTCTCTTTCTCAACAAGTTTTCTTCACTTTTGACCATTGAAATTTGCATGTAAGAAGTGAAATCTGATCTACCTTTCAAGGGATATTGATTGGGTGGCTTGATTGCTGATTTTGTTGGTTAAAATTTGTTGTTGTAAAAATAATAAGATACAAATCATAATATTTTTCTGATAATTCGTTCTTACACCCTTCTTTTGTCATCTAATTCATTGTTTTAAGCATTGGAATATTGTTTCTAAGTGCACACTAATTTGTCAAATATTATATGTTGGTTAGATGATGTAATTTATAGCTATTATAAATTTTTCATTGCTGATATATAATTTCTTATTGCTGCAATTTTGGGATAACAAGGTTTCTTGTTAATTCCCCTCTTGTCTTGGGGCTTATATCATCATATATTTTATTGGTTTGGCTTGTCTAACATTATTTTGCATGTACACAACATTGGAAACCTTTTCCTTGACCTATAATAATGCTCCATCAAGCCTCAAGATCCTCCAATCGTGACTTATAGGGGTGGTTCCTTCAACACTTGGCCTTTTCCCTTACAATCCCCCTAGGGTCACCCAAGAAACCTCCCTTGTGTTGGACTTTTCCATCATTAAAATGAGGGGATATATATTGAGGTGACAATGATAAGTGTCCCCACTTATGTCACACACTTGTTTCTTGGGTTTGGCTTTGCCCAAACTACAAACTACGTGGTAACATTTTGTTGGAAAAGCAGTTTTGGGATACAGTTTTGGGAAAAATCCTAAGTACAGAAGAATTGTGCAAGAGAAGAATGAAGATTAGTGAGTGCCAACTGAGGCGCATCTAGGAGGACAGTGAGCAGTAGAGGCACATCGAGAAGTATAGTGTGTAGTGAAAGAATAATAAAGAAGAAAAAGAGAATTAAGTAGGAGAAGAAAGCATGTAAAAAGGAAGGATGACAACTCGACAAGCTAAATATGAAAGGACCCGCAAAAGTAGGAAGAACAAGAAGTTAGAGTGAAAAAGCAACATGAAAATGGGAATGTAGAAGAAAGCATCTGAACATCTAGTTAACTGAATTAGCCATGCAATGTAATGGGTTTTTGGGATGAACCAAGTAGGGTTTTAAACCTAGATTGTATGTATAAGTATGTAACGGGTTGGGATAATAGGGGTTCCTTATTGTTGGTTCCCTCGCTTGGTTATTTTCGTGTAGTATTGGGGAGTCTTTTCAAAATTGTCGAGAATTCATGTCAGTAAGAAGGTTGATAGGATATGTTGGGAAGGGAGAGAATCAATGTCTGAATGTAAGGGATGATGTAGAGAGAGAGAGGCTTGCACTATAGAGCAACTAGGCTAGTAGAGGAGAAAGATAACATGATGTATCTTTGTAAGCGTAGTGCGCAAGCCTAAAGCACTTAAATAAATCATAATAAAGAAACCATTCATTGTGGACGTATCCCAGATTTGGGTGAACCATGTTAAATATTGTGTCTTATTCCTTCTATGTGATTACTTATGAATTTTGTCCGAATGCATAGTAGATTAGCTTATCTTATGTTTAATCATGGCACAATATTCATAGTTGTTACAACAATGAGTTTATGAAGTAATCTGGAATATAATGATAGTAGGAATTTGAATCACTAATTAGTTAATACAAAACAAGGACAAAATTACGTGCACTGAAATAATAAGATAGAATGAAGAGGATGATCACCTCCCATTCCCTTACTACTGCAAAAACCTAGTTCTTGCAGTTCCAATAGATACCTCAAGTGAGACTTCATATGTGAAAGTGAGTGATTTCGAAAGGGCCGATGTCTAGTGGGTTTTTTTGGTCATAGATAAATCGAAGCTAGGGTCTTACAAACCACGCACAACACCAAGCAATTGTTCCATTTTCGAGACCCAAAATTTTCTATTAAGGGGATGTTTTGGAGGTCGACTAAGAAGGAGATATCATAACGGTTGGGAAGGAAGAAACATGAGTTTTCTCTACAAGAGAATAAAGACCCTCGGATGAGTGATAAGCAATGGATGCAAAGGTATGTGTACACAAAACCACATGAAATTTTCTTCGACAAATTTCCAGTTATTCTGAATTAGTGGCTAGAAAGATTGGTGGAGAATACTGGAAGGTACAGAGCTGTAGTGACAAGGAATTGGATTCTTGAGTTGGTAAGAAAACTAAATTTTGAAAGTAAAACAACTACTCATGCAGTTGATTTCTGGATGGATAACATACTAGGATCATATATTACATAATTTTTCGTAGATTATACCCAATCATATAGTGTTGCACAAAGGGACTTTTTCAATGGTCCACACAAAAGGTTCATGAAATCATTAGGTACATGGATAAAGATGTTTTCATGTGACAAGTGAGTTATGATGATGCAATGTGACTACTAAAGGTCCTTGTGCACATAGGGGAATCATGGGGGTGACAAGAGGATAGTCTGAGAACAAGAGAGAAGGGAGGAAGCGATGAAAAAGGAAGGGAGGGACTGAGGATGTAAGAAGAGGGTATACCAAAGGAATAATACAAGTTTGGAGTATTGCATGGAGGAAGGAGGTACAAGAGGCAAAAGTCTAGGGCTGAGAAAGGAGAGTTGCGCAGTGAGCCAGAGGGGAGAGAACCTTATGCAATAGCCTGAATCATGGAGATACTATATATAGGAGGAGAAGAAGAGGAGTTTCAATCTAGTTTGATAATAGAAGAAATGTTATGTCCTACTCAGATAGGGTCATGTGCCGAATCCACGACACCATGTGCATCACCATAATAAGAAATAACAGTTGAAGACTTGTTAAGATCAATTGTAGTTAGCCAGGGAGGACATAGTAGTAGCAATCAGAGTAGTGGAAGTAATGCGTAGAGTCAGAGTCAGAGTTAGAGTCATCCAACATCACCAAGAAGAGGGAATACACAAAGCAACATGGCAGGGGTATACAACACCCTTAAACTACCCGAGTTCCAGGGAATTGGGTCAGAAGACCCAAAACAACATCTATTTGTCTACAAGACAATTTGGGCTGCAAAGAATGTCCAAGACGAGGTTGTGAATATTCTGCAGTTAGAAACAACATTTAGAGGCCATGCTTTAGTATGGTACATGATTTTGCAAAGTCCCACACCTAGAGGGAAATCCAAGACTTTGGAAAATATAAGGCAAGCGTCATTGAAGGAGTTCAAGAATCCAAATTTGGAGTCGCAGTACATCACATAACTGAAGGAGATCAAAAAGGTATAAACAGAGTTGATATGGGACTTTGATCAAAGGTTCAAGGATTTGATGGGTAGACTGAATTTCCAGATCCCCAATCAACAACATCAAGAATGGTTTATTGTAGGGATTCTACCACACATTCGCAGACCATTTATTCAATAGAAGGTTGCATCACATCCCGAGGCATTGAAAATTGTAATGAAATTGGAATCATCCCTGGTAGGATACAATGCAGGAATGTTGCAAGTTCATACATAGTTGGTTACATTTACGATTCAATTGGAAGAAATTACAAAAGGGAAGGAGAAACAAGAGCAAATCTAGTGTACCAAATGTAGGGCTGAAAGCCATCACAAGGATAAATTCCAAGAATTTGCGCAGTATTTGGCGACATGAGCACTAAATCCATTATTGAGAGGAGGATATTGAAAGATATGTAAGAAATGGGGCCATCACTCAACTGAGTGTCCATTACTACAAAAGTATCAGAGTACCCCAAGGAACTTGTTTTGCAATTTTTGCAAGTTGGTGGGACATGATGAGAAGGATTGTTGTGCGTTCGACTTAATGAGGGAGCACACATCATATATGAACATGATTCATGAGGAGAATGTTGCAGTAGAAGGGGGTGGTACACAATATAATAATCAAAGAGGCTTCAATCCAAGGAACAAAGGAAACTTTGGCAGAGTAAATTTTGGTAGGGGAGGAAGAGGATCGATGATATGTTATAATTGTAATCAACCATGTACAACATGCACATACTGCAAAGCACTGGACCATGTGACATAATATTGTCCCCAACTAGTTGCGAAATGGCAGGCCAGAGGAAACTAGAACCCAAATCCAAATCAGAATGTGCAAAAAATATTAGTTGAAAAATGCAACGAAGGACCAAGAATATCAGTTGTTACACGCAGAGGAGATAGAACAGGGGATGATATGAAAAATAGAGGGAAGCAAACTGAGAAATGGGTAAGGAAGTCAATAGGGTCTATTCCAACCTTTAATCCTAAGCAAGAAAAGGAGACATATTAGAGGGCAATAAAATAATTACTCAGACAGTATTAGGGAGCATCAACATCAGCTATGCCTCATGTAGAAGATCACGATGTGCTTGAGAAGCCAACTGGAAAGGTAAGCACACTAACAAAATTTCTAAGAAGTTGTGTAGAGCTAATGAAAGATGAAATTGGGTTGAGTACACTATATGACATGATTGATCACTGTACACAAGGAAGGGAAACTTCTATCCCACAAAAAGTGGTAAATCAGGTACTGCACAGGAAGAGGACAAAAAAAGAATTCAAATTTAGTGCACAAATTAGAGAGTATGATGCGGATAATGTTATCCTAGATTTGGGGTCTGACGTGAACGTTATAACTAAACATACATGGGAGATGATAGGCCAAACCAAGTTAGTATAGTCTCATGTTTAACTAAGGCTCACGAATCATCAAAAAATAGTATTGATTGGTTTTTTGAAAGAAGTACATGTGAACATAGATGGGGTGAACAACATGGAAGACTTTGAGGTTATTGAGATCGTGGATGCTAATCAACCATATCCAACACTGATGGGACTGGAATGGAATTTTGATAACCATGCGATCATCAAATTGAAGAGGAGGGAGATGATATTTGAAGTGGGGGATTTGAAAGTTACTACACCCTTGGACCCATTAGAAGGAAAGCGATACATAGAGCCAGCCAAAGGAAATGACATTGAAAAATTATATAACATGACTATGAGGATGGAGGATTATGTCAACCCGACTATAGATGGTGTGCTAATTTGGTGAAGTATCAGTTCGTGTGCATCAAACTCTAAAGAAAGGCCTAGATCATTGGTAGTAGAGAATGCATGAAGTATCCACTAGACGATGTGCACGTATAATTAGGTCCTTGCGCTGGATTGGAACAAAGCTATGCAATCCACCTAAGTATGATGGATTAAATGATATAAGAATGTCTGTAAAGGAATTTGAGTTACAGGTACCTAAACAACAAAGGATGTTAGTACTAGACGTTGTCCTAAAAATGACTCTGGCCAGATGGTGGGCTACACACAGAGAGGGATTAAAATACTGGTCACAATGTAGCAAACTAATGAAAGTAAGGTTTGGCACTGAGGAAAAACATATTACGTAGAAGTATGCATGAGAGAGTGATCCACCGGGTATGTTGAACAGTGTAGTACTTTATGGAGTTTAGTACCAGAAACATAATGGACACACATATTTATACACACACTAAACACAATTCCAAAGAACTGGTATTTGGAATTGGAAATGCGCAGGGAGACAACAAGATGGGAAGAGCTAGTCTAAAGGTTCAAAATCACATTTACATTTGAACATGAATCCCCATAAATAGATGCAGTGCTACAGGTCATTCGAACTAATATCTTTTTAGAAGAAGGTTCAATGGAGATGGTACCAGTATGTAGTGCGCACAGAGCCAATATGACTGTCCATTAGTTATTGGAGTGTCATAATGTGGCCAAGGAGGAACATGATGAAGAAGATCCTAGGAACGTGCAAGTACATGTGATGAAAGGAGAACGAGCACTAGAAGGGATAAATCTTGAATATGTTGCATATACACAACCTATAAAGACACATAAGGTAAACATTGGGACAATAAAGAATCCCAAGTTTGCGCAGCAAGGATATTATTGGAGCGATAGGACAGTTGAGAAGATTGTAGACTTACTATGATAATATCAAGACCTATTCCCAACGACATTTTGAGAGATGAAGGGAATAGTTGGGGACTTAGGTGAGATGAATATTCCACTGAAACCAAGTGCTAATCTAGTATGACAGTGGCCTTACAGGTTAAATATGAAGTACAAGGAGAAGGTGAAGGCTAAAACAAACAGGATGTTGGATGCAAGAATCATCAAACCAGTAGAAGAATCTGAGTGGATCAGTCCAATGGTAGTGTAGGACAAGAAGAAAGGAGGAATCAGGATATGTGTGGATCTGAGGAAGTTGAATGACGTGTGTTTACATGACCCTTTCCAAACACCATTCAAAGATGAGGTACTGGAGAACGTAGGAGGCCAAGAAACTTATTCTTTCACAAATGGATTCTTGGGGTACCATCAGATAAAAATTGCACATGAAGACCGACACAAGACCACTTTCATGATGAGTGGGGGAGTTATCAATATATAGTAATGCTCTTTGGCTTGAAGAATTCCCTTGTGGTGTTTTCCAGAGTATTGGTTGCAACGCTCAATGAATTTATCTAGAAGTTCTTGGAAGTGTACTTGGATGATTACACTATGTTCAGTCTACTAAAGGATCATATAGAAGTCCTCAGGATAATGTTGGATCGGTGTAGACAGTGTCAGATTTCACTGAAATTGAAGAAGTGTATTTTTTGCACACCGTTTGGAATTATGTTGGGACATGTAGTGTGCAAAAAGGGATTATTAGTAGTTCCAACCAAGATTGCAGTGATTATGTAGTTAGAACCACCTACATTAGTTAGACAAGTGAGGGAAACAATGGGTCGTACATGATATTATAGGAAGTTTATTAAGGGCTACACATAGATCACAACACCAATGGAAATGTTATTGAAGAAGGAAGCAAAGTTTCAATGGAACGGGGACTGTCATAAAGGATTAGACACCTTAAAGTAGAAACTTGTAACTATGCCAATTCTGATCTTTCTAGATTGGAACAAAGAGCTCCATGTACACATAGATGCATTGTCCTTAGTGTTGGGCGTAATACTATCCCAACAAGGGGAGGGAGACATAGATCATCCAATTGTGCTTGCAAGTAGGAAGTTGTATATAACAAAGAAGAATGATACTACCATGAAATGAGAAGGATTGGCAATGGTCTATGCACTACACAAATTTAGGCATTATCTATTGGGGTCCCACTTTAAGATATATATAGGCCATTCCACATTAAAATACTTAGTCAACAATCCAGTGTTGGGGGGGAGAATATGCAGATGGATACTATTATTTTAGGAATACAATTTTGAGGTTGTAGTGAAACCAGGGAAGCTAAATGCAGGACCAAATAATCTATCATGCATACTATTAGAAGAAGATGCAGGCAACTTAGATGAAAACCTTCTAAACAAGACAATTTCATATTACTCAGTGATAAAGGAACACACTTTCTGAACAAGACAATTACAACATTGACTGAGGAGTTTCAAATTCATCATCAAAAGAGTGCCTCGTATCATCCTCAGACCAATAAAACAGTGGAAATTTTCAATAAGATCTTGGAGAATGCTTTGACAAAAAATTGCAACATAGGGAAAGTCGATTGGGACTTAAGATTTCTTGTAGTGTTATGGGCTTATAGGACTACAAGTAAGAAGATGACAGGGAAGACACCTTTCAGGTTGGTCTATGGGAAAGAAGCAGTAATTCCTATGGATTTTATTCTACCTAGCCTACGCATTGCAACAATCACTAATATTTCAGACTATGGCGTAGTAGAGGAGAGACTATTATAGTTGGTATAGCTTGAAGAAGATAGGTTTGTCGCAGGGTTCCATCAGTAAATTCAAAAAACAAGAGAGAAGGCTTGGCATGATCGACACATTAAACAAAAAAAGTTTCAAGTAGGAGATTTTGTATTACTTTATGAAAACAAGTTTATGAAGCATCCAGGAAAGTTTAGAAGGCACTAGTTAGGACCCTATGTAATTCAACATGTCACAGAGATGGGTGTTGCGTAGTTGGAAACCCTAAATGGAGAAGTCCTCAGAGGAATGGTGAATGGAAGTCAGTTGAAACTCTACAAATATGGTCAACACTCTACGTAGTAATCAAGGATGAGCTAGAACACATGTATCATAGTATCTATACGATAGTAGGAAGGGAAAAAGGAAAAAAAAAAGGTAGAAAAAGGAAGAAAATCAAATAAAAAGTAGATATAGAAAAAAGAGAAAAGAGTGTTAGAGTACCAAGGCATAAGTAATTGCACAGAAGGAATGGTTATCACACATCATAATAGAACTGCATCAATTCAAAAAATAATATACAGAAGAAAAAAACTGCAAAGCACACAAATGCAAAAGCAAAAATCATTGCGTAGTTTGGCAATGAAAATACCGTTAAAAGTATTAAAGCATGAAAATGACAGTTGTGAAGCATGAGTGAGAAGTCATAAAGGTTTCCTATAATCTTAAATGGTAAAAGTCATTGGAAATCCTAGCAGATTGGAAGTACGAGGGGAAAATCACACAATGGATTTGATAATAAAGATACATTTCTGTAACAATTCATCAACCACGTTGGTGGATTAGACAAGTTATTTAAGGTGGGATGAGACAAGTATAGTTGGAAACAAGGCACAAAAATAACATGAGTTCGTTAAGTGTAAGTCATTTTTGCATGCAAGCAAGAGCGAACTAGAGTGAATTTGAAAGCACCAGAGCTGAGATACATCTACCAGAGAAAAGATGCAAAGCCGGACTAGGAATCTGTCACAAAAGATGAATGACACCACCCAAAGTTAGAGCACCATCTGCAGCAATGCGAAAACAAGCAAAATGACTAGTAGAGATACCAGAGGTCGAGGAAGTAGCCAGAGCTTCAAATTCAGTGGCATAGGTGAGTTTCCACATATATTGCCTACCACCAAGGATGGTTAATGTGCCACCGATCCATGTACTAGACAATGGGAAGTACCTATTGGAAACAACACTAGTTCCACCCGAGGTAATCATTGAAGGAGAGATGCTTGAAAAATTTGCAGGTCTCAAATTCATGGATCACGACATCATTGATGAACAAAAATTCTAGGAGTTGGTTAGGGAGAAATATTTGCACACTAGAAGTGTACCAAGTACAGGAGAAATCTTGCTGGAGACACAAGAGTGGGTGACAAGGTTGGAGAAGGTAGGTATATTGAACTTGTTGGATATTCCACATTTCGGGTGAATTTTGGAGATTAATGGAAGTGTGAAGGTGTTGCTTAGTTGTGTTCATGGGGGGAGATTGTGGCTTGATCCCACAATATCAATTGATATCGTTCTGATTGCACATATTATAGGACTTCCAAAATCTGGTGAGGATCCATCCCTGTTGTTGAACAAGGCAGGAGAGTGATCCCTCTCAAAGTTGATGAAGGAAAAGTTCCAGACATTCAGAGGAAAGAGAGGACTCAATGTGAAAAAAATCAATGACACCAATGTTCAGTTTGCAATGCAGGTATTGTCCTGCAAGTTCCTACACAAGTGTAGGAAAGATAAAGTACCATTTGCAGTCACTGTAGCCCCAGAGAAATGTGTGGGAGGGGTTTAGATGAACTCGGCCACCTTCTTGGTGAACTTGTTTTTGCAGGATTGCACTGAAGCCCATGAAAAGGGCACAAAAATCAATTATTGATGGTTGTTGATCGTGGTAGGAAATGGGTTACTATCAACGCATGGGCACATCTGGAAGGGGCAATTTGGTTGGGAGGTATGCCAACTTATGGCATACAACGAACAAGAGAAGACATGATAACATGACAACATGATAAAAATGACAACATGATAACAATGCCACATTCCTTGTATACTTCAATACTATTAGGTATCATGTTGCACACACACTGTGCATATCAATCGAGAGAGTAGAAATATATAAGGATATTGCGTAGTTTAAAGAAGACATGCACCAAATGTATGTGCAGGCCAAGAAGGACCTAGTGCGCTAGTGGTTGCTAACTAGTTACAGGTTGACAATAGAGGACGTGTACTTGATAGTGAATGACTGGGAAAAAGACTAGAAAATCCCAGTAGAGAAAACATGACAACCAAAAGAGGGAGAAGACCAAGATAAATGGGATGAGGAACTAGATGATGAACAAGAAAATGATCAAACTAACGGTGCAGGTGATAGGCCTGACCCATCCACCATAGAATCTCAATAGACAAGAGTCAAATGAAAGGATAAGGGAAAAGAACCAGCATGAGGGGCATGAAAAAACACTAAAGCGCATAGAGAAGCCCCAATGTATACTTTAACGAATGATGATGTGGATAGGATTGAATACCAGGTACGTGATGCTACAAAATAATTAATCGAGGAAGCCACCTGAAAGCAAGTAGAACAACAACAAAGAGTGCAGGATCAAATGGCATCACTCCAATATATGTTGGAAGCATCTAGCATCACCAAAGAGTGCAGGACCAAGGAAGGACCATCCATGATTCCAGAAAAGGAAGAAGAAAGTGCACATTCAGTCTTGACCCAGTTAGCAGCTGAGCACAAGATGATACAACTTGAGATAGATGCACTAGAATTTTTGACGACCGAATTACAACAACATGTGAATACACTAGGACATATGAACCTAGTTGTATCGAGGTTGTCGATGTGAAGACTACAAGACTTGCAGGTAGGCATATGGAAAGAAATTCATAACAAAGGAGAGCAAGAACATCAGGATCTCACAACAGTAATAGATGAAAGGGTTTAGTTGTAGAAACAATATGACGCCACGCTTCAACAAAATGTAATACCCCTACTTTCCCCAGCTTGTAATTAATCATTAATCATGATCACCATGCTATGGCATGGGAAAAATGTATATGTATTATTTATATTTCCAATGACTGACTATGGGCGTAAATCCTTGAATTACTAGCCATGATATCACTAGAGGAAAGAATGAGGAAATTGTGGAGAGGGTTCATTAGTTCAAATGACCCAAATTCCCTTTGCTGAGATAATAAGCCTCATCTGGATACCAAGGAGAGGAATCGGTTAATGAAGGAAGGAATGGTGGTTGGATAATCAACCACCCCCATGAATGGAATCATGGTTTGACTGAAGAATGTCAGCCCCAAGTACCGTAGGGTCTGGGATACCAGGCTGACCCGAGTTTCGTTCTGACAGAAGGAACATGATAGGTGGAGAAGCATCATGGGAAAATATATATAGAAAATAGAGACAAGGAGAAGAAATATGAGAGGGGAAGAGTGCATAAGGCTTTGAAGAGAACTGGAGAGACACCAGACAAGAGCACATGCATAGAGGGGAATGCGTGACCCATGGTATGTAGAGGAAAAGGGAAAGATCGCAAGTTTGATGCTGAGGAAGCATTTGATAAACCTCGTAGGTTTGTTGTGAAAAGGAGAGGTTCTCTGAGAAATGGCATAAATTTCCTTGGTGATATCATGGCTTGGCACGGGGGCAGCCAGAGTGATAAGAGTGAATGTCTCTGAGCTTATGGTTCGGTGGAAAGGCGAACACCCACAATAAGATGGTTGCTTGTAGCTTGTAATAGATAAGTACTTCTTATTCCATGTTCACTTAAATTGGAATGTATGATTTGAATGTCTGTGTCAGTGACTAATATTTGTAGTGTTTGATTCATAATGAGAATGCTTAGTGTTCTTCTATAATTTCTTGTCCTTGAAAGGTTATAACATGACTAGTATGGTCTCTGGGCTAGTTGGGAAATATTCAAGGTATCCTTCCCAGGTATCAACTTCACAGTACTAGAGTTGGGGAAGATATCATGGGACTGCTACAGTCCTGTTGATCCTTCGAAGGTGCCTTTCCCTGTGTTAGAACCTAAATTATATGAGTGGAGGATGCTTCCTTCAAACCAGTAGCCTAAGAGACCACAGGATCGTGCCCACAACCTTAACCAAATCTCAGCTAAGAGTCAATCTTACAGCCCGAGATTTGTTAGAGGGTCCATATGACCAAGGTATGAGAACCCTACGCTAGCTGAAAGGAGATTCTGGCTTTGGGACTCTAGGAGTTCAGGGCATTGTGAACTTAATTAAATCTTGGCCAAGAGGTATGACTATAGCCTTTGGGGCTTGAAAAGGATCCATATAACCAAGGCGTAGGAACCCTGGGTTAGGTCCCAAGGGAACTAAGTGTTCAGGACTCTGGGAGTCTTGAGCTCCGGGGAATTAAATATTGCAAAAACCTAATTATGTCGAAGACGACCTGTCGAGTTGGTGGCTTCATGGTGGACCAACAACTGGCGGTCATTTACCTGTTACCGAGGGACTCTTCCCCACGTTAAATCCCGATCTACTTATCGGTCACGAAGCTACACAGATCATATATCTAAGGACATTCAAGAATATCCTTGACCATTATATCTATGCCGAGGTCAGTCTGGCATTGACCGTTT
This sequence comes from Picea engelmannii, assembly GCA_009831015.1. Lineage (NCBI taxonomy): Eukaryota > Viridiplantae > Streptophyta > Pinopsida > Pinales > Pinaceae > Picea > Picea engelmannii. The sequence goes on from ML786669.1 coordinate 310,908, forward strand.
CAGAAGAAAAAAGTTGTTGCACCTCCAAATCTCTCGAACGTCGAATTGACGAAGTAACAAGGACCGTCGATCTTCAGATCCTTTGGATCCTTTAGGATCCTCCTCATTCGTCGATCTGGGGACTCCATTAAGAACCCCTCTTAACCGTCCATCAACTAGGATGTGTGTCCACGGATTGAGTATATCCGGGAGGTTTTGACCTGATGGTGAATGGGCACTTCGCCGGAGCGTCGAAGGATGAGAGCCCTTCCCTGTTTTCCATTGTCAAGGACACGTGTCACTAGATCCTATAGTTCGAAGATTAGACACTCCAAAGGAACTTGGCCAAGAGTCTTCAAGGCATGACGACTCCCAAAATCGTGAATAGCGGAGTAAATCTCAACCATTGACAGGTAGGGGACGTGTGGTGCCAGATCCTTTAGTCCGAAGAATTGACACTCCAAGGGATTCTCTAGGTGAGGAATTGGTAAGCTTCGAAGCCAAAAATTGTGAAGTAATGAGAGCGATATATCTATGAATCTACGTGGGCATACCTTGACCATGAGATATGAAAGAAGTTAAAAGGTTATGTTATCACACAATTTGTACTTTCCCAAAGCCAAAGACAAGTGGGTACTAAATTGGTGTAACAAGGAGGATGTCCTATCACTGTCACCTTAACGAGACACCTCTTTCTATTTAGGAGTGGTACCCCAGGGGAAACATCCCCGATGACCTAGGGGTTTGAGAAGGCTAAGGTAAGAGTATCAAGAAAGTCCCACCCCTCTCACAAGTCACTTTGATCAAAATTTCCAAATGTTTTAATGAGACGGAGCAAAGTAATATTTAAGTGTACCTGCCCAGAACAAGACAACAAGAAAAATACTATTTGCAAGTACCATATGATGTTAATGCCTCATAAAAACATAGATTTTTGATACAAAGAACAAGATGATATAAAAGATGAATAAACATAAGTAGTTATAACAACAATATATATATAGTAATGGATTCACAATGATGCCTCAATAAATCTTAAAAAATGACCAGAAATGATAACATAAACTTGACAAAGTGATAGTAATTGTCAGAAGCAATGATGGCAATATATAATCATCTTTAAAACTTGATTTTGAGCTGAATTTTCTACTGTTATAGATGGTTGTAGAAATATTTTTCAACTGCAGCAAATTATTTAGTAGGTTAGTCTAATCTAAAGTTAGAAATAGTTAGTAGAGGTCTTAAGGTAGATGGTTTAAGAGTTGTTTTAGTCAATCAATCACTTGCAAGGTATGAACTAGTGCCTTTTAGGGTAAATGGAGTCAATGTTTCAATGACAATTCTTAGAGGGAAACACAAAATGATAATAGGTGAGCTAAAGGAAAAGGGAGGATGAATGAGGTGTTAGTAACCGAAGGCCTCAATATCCAAAACCCTAGAAGGAAAAGATGTTAGGAAGTAGGTAACCCTAGGCCCTAGCAATTTCCTTCTTCTTTAGGTCAAGCTTGAAATAAATGTATGAAGCTCAATGAAGTAATGATACTAGAGTGCTACTAAGGTAGGGCTCTAGTATATCTTTCAAAGGAGGTGTCTTCTAGCAAAATCAAGAAGGTGAAGAGCTATAAAGAAAACACGTGCTTTTCTCCTAGGGTTTCACACTAGCAATTTCATAATCTTAGAAATGAACAAGTAAAAGCACCATAACCATTCAAAATAAAGAAATATTGCATATTTCTACTTACTTCATCAAGAATAATCTAGCCACAAACCCTAGTTGAAGAGTTTCCACCATGAAAATGCTAAAATACACCAAAAGGAGCATCCTCCAAGAGTTGTGCACCACTTATCTTCGGCCAATAAGCCTTGAAAGAGTTTGAATTTCATACCTCGCACTTGTGTGAGTAAAAGATGATGAAAAATGAGTGTTTTGACTCTCTATTTATACAATTCAAATGACCTTTAATTACAATTTAGGTTAAAAAAGGCCGACATGGCTAGTTTACATCAAAAATCCACTTTTACATAAAATTAATATTTAAAACCCTAATTTTGTCTTTTAGGGATGATGTCATGCCCCTCCTAGGGTGACGTTAAGCTCCTTAATGGAACACTAGGCCTACAAAGTGAAATGTTAGGCATCAAAAGGCCTCAGAAGTTACCACACGTGCCAACCCAACTGTCCTCATGCCAACACCCTAACTAGATGACGTCAAGGCTCAAAATAATGATGTCAGGGGCCTTCAAGGGCCAACATCATGGTGGGAGGGAGAGACCCCCCTAGGTCCAGTCCTACCAATGTGCCTCTGGTGGAACACCCTCCTTTTTCTCTGGTGCAAGCCTCTAGTATCCCTTTTCCCCTGGCCAGGGTCACATCATCCATTTGGTGGGATTTTAGCCCCATGGAGGTCAGAACTAATCATCTCCCCATATGTACCTGTCCATCGGGCATGGTCCTGCAACAACAAAAAGTACTCCCTCCATGGGCTCATAAGTCACATGGATCATAGCAATGTCGATCACATCTAATAATCAAGATACCCAAACATGTGCATCAAGCCCCCCTTTACCCAGACAAATGCTCAAAGACGTTATGTTGTTTAACAAGCCAAGTTTGGAGAGGGTCTTAGGATGTCCTATTGGGATAATATTCCTTAGGTGTGGGGTGTTTCCCAGGTTAATACAAACCTAGGTCATGTAAATGCATGAGATGGTGTAGGGAATGTTTGGTCAATGGGTGTAATGATGATAGGGAAATGTAGGTATTACATGTGGGTGCTTCTGTAGAGGGTGAGCTACACCTTGTCATGGATTCCATTGTTTCCTAGCCCATTCAATGCCTTTTACTCTTTGTCTCATTGATTTTTCTTTTCAAGAGGATAGTTGGAGGACATTGTCTTGGTATGGTGACTAGTGGTGACAATGTTACCCACAAGCATTTCACGGAAATGAGAAGGTTGGCTCGTGATGAGACCCCCTTTCTCTTGGCTATGTGACTAAGAGCCACTATCCTGGTTTGGTGACCAGATGGATGGCAGTTTCATACCGCTACATTCCCATGGACCTAATAGGCCGACTCATGATGAGACCTCGTATCCACCAACTAGACCTTGAGTTTTATTTTATTTTACGGGTCCCCTTTTCTTGCTGAGAAGCCTTTTATTGATTTCTCGAGAATCCCTTGGCAAAGCATCTCAAGGTTTGATATTGGATTTTAAATTTTTCTTGCTACTTTTACCCTTTGGGCCTTTAGCCCCTTCTTCCCACAAGGCAAGGTACAACCCTTACTAGCTTGGAAAACCCAATGCCCGAACCAATGTAGGGGATAGATGAGAGGGATAATGATGAAAAGTGGTAAGTAAGGAAGGAATAGACGATGACCCTTCATAGACCCACCCAGTGGAAAATAATATCTAAGGGAAACAAATTACTAGGGCACTCTGTCATCCCCCTAGGTATGGACAAGTTAAAGTTCATAATTTCCAAGAAAACATCATGAAACAAAAGAGAATTCAATGCACATATTCAAATGTTTTGAGAATTAGTGTGAAACATACCATGATACTCGGACTCATTACCTCATGGAGAAAGACCAACTACTACTTTAGAACTGGGCTGATGGGATGGATGCTGCTGCTGCTGATAGATAGGAGGCATTGAAGAAAATATGGGCACTCCAGGGCCAAGCTCAAAGTCATATGGCTCTCAGTACTCCATGTATAGGACCTGTGGGCCTCGAGACATAATATCCTTAGTTATCCCTAGCATAGGGGATAATAGGTTGTATGTCTAGAGCTGGCGTGGCCCACTGATGTCATCCAAGGTGACGTGGACCCGCAACTAAGGCACCACGTGTCACCCGTATATGGATGATTCACAGACCCCTTATGCCTATTAGAGCATGACACATGTCACCCCCTAATGAGGTCATGTTTCACCCCTGGCCCTAGCCACGTGTCCACTTCTGGTTCATGCCTGCCTGGCCAATGTGGTTGGTGACACAATCGAGACTCCGAGACTTCGTCGAATGTTGAATGTTCAATGACGATTGTCGATTGCTGAATGACCAAAATGTTTAATATCAATCGTCGAGAGACGAACGTCAAAGAAGGGATGTTCAACGTAAAATGCTGAATGCCGATCACCGAATGGATAAGGCCATGTGGTGATATTTTGGGACTTCGAGGAGTAAGTAAAGGGATTTTCAACGCCGAACACTGAAGACCAAAACTAATAATGCCCAAATAACTTTGGGAGACAATAGCTTTCAAACTAGAGGCCGGTTTAGAGCCTGATAACAGTCATTAGAAAGCTACGGGAAAGTAGAAGAATATGAAGACCCCAGAGAGATGATTTGATATGATTAGAGTAAGGAAATTTTTTATGCCCCATCCAATGAAAGGTTATTTAGGGGTCGGGTGTGTTACAAATTGGTATCAAAGTATGACAACAACACTTGGCCTGCTTGGGATCATGCACGAGTCATATAAAAATATTATTAGAGTACCTTAAGGGGTAACACCCTATTTTACCCATTCCTAGGAGACTTAGTAAACCTCTACCGAATAGGGGAATGAAACCTTCTACTATTGATATATGTTTTGGAAATCTACATTGTATGTTGCTAATGCTTCCAAATAAATAAGTTGACTTCACTATGCAAGCGTATGTGTTGTTGTATAGACATAAGTGAAGATTTAAACCTTGTACAATACTCACTGCAAACAAATTTTCAGTAAAAGAACATAAAAGATACAATGGAAAATACAAACATTACACATAGATTTTTTCCCTGGAAACCCAAACCGGGAAAACCATCATATTCTATATTATTCATCATGATACATTGTTTACAATAAAATATACATGTAGGAGCCAACTACATCCAAAACCCTAACCAAATAACCAGGATTAGTCAACAACCCTAACTCCTTAACCGGAAATAGAAAACCATCGGCAAAGAAACCATGTGCCTAAAAACCACCTATATATGTGACACATTTCCTAAGGTGGATTTTGTTTTTCGGGGGCACTGCCCCCGAACCCCTGTGCGGGGGGTGCAAAGAATATAACACATACCCAACAATAATATTGGGTTACCGAGGCTAAGATGAGTCGGTTGTGAATAGTACTGCCAAACGAAAATCATTTGCATAAGTTCCTTGAGTAGAAGGATGCAGCTAATAACAAGACTTGAATGTGAATGGATCGAAAGGATCCATAAAAATGATAATTATTGTTTTGATAAAGGATTAAACCCACTATATGTGTATAACCCCTCACGATTAGAGGATTAATGGAAATGGTAAGGTCAATTAAATGACTGAAAATTATTGTTGGAATAATCTAGTAAGCAAGTAAAGAGGAACCCTATAGATTTATAGCAACCTTCATGAAGGTAGAAGTGAATCGACTAGATCAAGTTCAGAAGCTCATGGTTATGCTAATGGAGTGTATGTCCATGTTACCTCAAGGGCATGTCTATGCATAAGAATGCATATGGAAAAATATTGAACATGCAAAATAGACATGTTATAACCTGTGGTGGGTTTTAAGGTACGGTCTACTAATGGACCTTTTAGATGGGAATGACCTTATGACAACATGAGATAACAACATAAATGAAAAGTTGATGATGTTGCATCCTAATTACTTAATATGATAGGACTGTAAGGATTTATGAGAGATCGATGTAAGGTTTGATTAAGAAGGTATCAAACACCTTTGGATTGACCAGTGGGTCATATTGACATCCAGAGGTGGATGATAACCATATGGAAATAGCTTGGTATACTTAGATAGCTATAAGAGGAAGTTTAGGAAAGGATTTCCTTGATTGAAAGGGTCTGCTGACCAAGACCAGTTGGAAGCCAAATTGGTTGATTCGGTTACCTTGGGCATGCATATAATTTTCCAGATTGTATTTATAAGTTGGGTAATAATCCTATGGAACTTGAGGTAAGAGTGTTTTCTTTCTAGCTATTTTCGTATAGAAAGGGAACATAGTTATGAACATGTCTGATTCAACTTCCATATGGATAGCATGTGAATGACTACAAGCTCCCAAACGAGAGGTAAGCTCAGTGTTGAGTATCTCTATGGAACTTGTCCTGAGCATGGCAGTAAGATTCTTGGGAGAAGGATATGTAAGTCTGATGTGTCCATGTACATGTATTACATGGAAAGGGTGAAAGCAATGAGATTGCATGATGTATGTTTGGGCTAGGTGTGTATAGGCTTGAGTGCATGGATTTAATGCATTATGAAGCCTCTTGATATGAAGCCTGATATTAATACCAACTAGGTATGGATACTATTAAATGTGCAAGTGATACACATGTATGATGTAAGAATATATGTATACTAAAGGCACACTATGGCTTCCTTGATGAATGATATGTAAGGAAAGAATTACACTTACTAATATTGAATGAATACCATGGATGCATGGCCGAATCTATTCTGAGGAGTCACGAAAGATTGGTTTTGAATGATAACTTGAGGGGAATGTGTTCCATTCCCTCAGGAAAGGCTAGTATAAACAAATGAAAGAGTAAATGAGCAAGGATGCTTTGTTGTCATGACAAAAGGAAACATGATTAAGCCTTTGAGGACTGCATGAGAAAAATTGTGAACAATCATAAGTTAAATTATTTATGATTATGCATGTGGTTAAGTGCATCATGGATGTAAGTTAGAAAAACAAGAAATATATGTGGACAAATATTACGATGCATAACAAAGATGGATGTTTATATTCCTTTTGGAATATTTGGTAAACAGTCAAAGCTAAATCAAGGTTGAGGATATCCCAGATAGTGAAGGATATGCAATAAGGAATTTGCATGCTAAAAGAGTTCCATGTGAAGGAACTGTGTAAGGAATCTATCAGGAGAACATAGTCACAACCTTAATGATTGATGTAAATTGACCAGTGGGATGAAAGCCTATATATATATATATATA
>ML786669.1:317899-334405 GCA_009831015.1 Picea engelmannii
GGATTTCATTTTTCAACAAAATGTATGAGCGGAAGACTAACAAATGAATGTTGACCATTTTGATAACTGAATGGAAATGTGCAGAACACACATGTTCATATTTCATTGTGAGCAAAAGTTGCTAGTAAAGCATGTTGATGCATCCAAAAAGGTTAGGGTGAGGCCTAACCAAGGATGATCAAGGAAAAGAGCAGGAATATCCCAACAGGTTGTATTTGCAAAAGAAAAGAAAAGGAGAAAAGGAGGAACACTTTTCTCACCCTAAGAACTATGGATTATTTAATAGAGTTGTAGGCTTAAAGAATAGATGTGGAAATGAGTACAGCTGGAGAAAGGAGAATAAGTAAGTAAGTAAGTAAGTAAGTTTGAATGAATAAGCTTGGTTGAAGCCATATTAAACAAAGGCAGCGAGGCCTTGGAAAATAACCCAGTTGGACCGAAGGTCCCAGGCTGTGTAGATGGAGTAAGGAAAAGGGAAGATCCTTAACTCCTTTCTTGCTGTATATTATGTTTTTCTCTGGGACGAGAAAGTTGGTATGTTGATAAAAGTAAACGTTTTGACACCATAATGATGAAGGTTGTATGATTGTGGAAATAATTGGTAATTTCTTGTGTTGCACTCATGGAAGCATTAAGGATAATGTGATGAGGTGCATAGAGATATGCTAGGACATATTTGAAAATTATTTTTATTGACTAGAGTGCTATGATACATGCATTTTTATTTTACATAATAACCAATATATTTATAATGTATGACGTGTATAGAAAGGAATTGGAACTGTTGAGAAAGACAATTTCCATTGATGGACAACCACAAGCAAGGGATGACTATGAGAAGGTGGTTGTTAAAATATTGTTGAAGGGACTTTAAAATTCCCCATAAAGCACCATTGATGAGGCACTATCAGAGCGGGTGCTAGTAGCCATATAAGATATAAAAATGTCCATACCTATGTGGCATAAGGAATGAAGGAATTTGGTAAGAATTCCTTCTGAAAAGATTCCATTACCTTAAAGATATGCAAATAATTGTGAATGATTGTTGTATGCTATTTCTACCCAAGAGGGGTAAGATTCAAGAAAGAAGAATCTGAGAAAAAGAGAGAGGAAGTCTATGCCAATCAAAGATGAGTTATAATCCTTGTAAGAAAATACATGAGTAAAGAATACCATGGTTACAATGACCAATCTAGGGAGATTGGTAATAAAGGTTCTCATATTTATCACATTGCATGGAATTGCTTCAAGAAAATGCATGTTTGCTTAAAGGGCAAACAATGAATTTTCCATTGAGGAAGGAGGACCTTCCAATAGTTTAATTTCATTGTATAGGTGTTAAAGAAAATAAAATTTGGGTGGCCATGAGTGTTGGCACCCTGGTTACTAATGAAGGAAGAATGATTGGGTGCATTCAAGAGCAACTTTTAGTTTCACGTGTGCTGATTTGGGATCATGATCAGTCTATAGTAGGAAGTACAGTCCTACTGCAATAATAAATGAGAATGAATAATCCCTATGGTGAAGAGTTTTTTAAGCTCCAATACACCATGGAAAGGTGCTTTTCATAAAGTGTGGCAAACTTGAAATCAATGCAAGGGTGAATTGGGTATGAATGTGGCCATGAATATTGACACATTGATTAAAGTCATTTAATATTTGAATTGTATTTGGAAAATTTAGTATGTTGAAAGGATGCTTACATAAATAATAATATTTCCCTTTTTCTTTGCACCCTTGAATAGATGAAAATGACTTGGACTGTTAGTATGGATCATTTTAAAATATAGTGTGCATGAAAACTAGCAATTTATTTAGCTGAGGAATGTTGAAGTTGCAGGAGGAAAAAGGGTCTTGGATATGGCAGTGTTGTAAGCCCATAAGGAAGACCAATTTCCTATTGAGATAAAATGCTACGGGAAGAAAAGTACCATACTTATGAATCTGGTTCATGTGCGGAACATATCTGAAAATAAATGGGGAATGTGGAAATCTTTGGGTAACAGATTTGCAAGGAAATTCTGAATTTGAAATTGATGATAATTTCTCATAATTTTGTATACATGTGATACAAGTGAGATGAAAAATATATGTCTAGGGAGGATAGATGGAGGTTATCAAGCTGGAAAGTGTGAAAGATGTTACTATTGAGACATGAGAACCCTATGGTAAGCCATGATCTCCCTAGAACATGTTGTGTTGTTGTAACACCAACTGGAGGGACGCCTCGCCAGAGCAAGTGCGAGGGACGCCTCGACTGTAAGGCTAAATGAAGTCTCTAGAAATATTCTTGTGTGAGAAAGCCTTGGAAAGGAAATATGGATCACCCGAAGAACTGTTTAGCAGGGAAGGGGATGCCTGAGCCTGGGCCTGGAGGGTGAGTGATCGCAAGGAAGAGGAGACTTTGAAAATTCTCATACACTATTGACATTGAATCATGTACACAATGGGTATGTCCAGGAGAAACAATGGGTCAAGATAATAAGACAACCATGTGGATACTAATCCACGAACTGCACAGATGAGTATTGTGCTAAGTTATGAAATTTTCTTGAATTTTATGCAACGGTAAAATGTTTACGCATGAAAGATATGATTAATATGCTTGTTTTCCAATATTATTGAAGAAATGTGACGAAGGCCAGAGTATGAAAAGGACCTGACCAATAAAGAGGATAAATACTTTTGAAGCAACTAAATGAGAAAGGCACGATATGTGTTACTGAGAAAGAACACTGAGGACAATGTTCCTTTAAGGGGGAGGGGATTGTAATACCCTTGTTTTCCCCAACTTGTAATTAATCATTAATCATGATCAACATGCTATGGCATGGGAACAATGTAAATATATTATTTATATTTCTAATAACCGATTGTGGGGATACATCCTTGAAGTACTGGCCATGATATCACTAGAGGAAAGAATGAGGAAAATGTGGAGAGGGTTCATTAGTTCAAATGACCCAAATTCCCTTTACTAAGATAATAAGCCTCATCCGGATCCCAAGGAGAGGAATCAATTAATGAAGGAAGGACTGGTGGTTGGATGATTAACCACCCCCATGAATGGAAGCATGGTCCGACTGAATAATTTCATCCTGAAGTACCGTAGGGTCTGGTAGACCAGGCTGACCCGAGTTTCCTTCTAACAGAAGGAACAAGATAGGTGGAGAACCATCCTAGGAAAAGATATACAAAAAATAGAGACAAGGAGAAGGAAAATGAGAGGGGAAGAGAACATGAGGCTCTATATAGAGTCAGAGAGCCACCAAACAAGAGCACATGCATAGAGGGGAAAACATGACTCGATATATGTAGAGGAAAAGAGAAGGACTGCGAGTTTGATGCTGAGGAAGCATCTGATAAACCTCACAGGATTGCTATGAAAAAGAGAGGATCTTTGAAATATGGCATAAATTTCCCTGGTGATATCATGGCTTGGTAAGGGGGTGGCCATAGTGCTAAGAGTGAATGCCTTTGATCCTATGGTTGGGTGGAAAGGAGAACACCCATAGTTAGTTGATTGGCTATAGCTTGTAATAGATAAGTACTTCTTATTCCTTGTGCACTTAAACTGGAATTTATGATTTGAATGTCTATGTCTATGACTAAGATTTGTAGTGTTTGATTCATAATGAAAATGATTAGTGTTCTTCTATAAACTGTTGCCCTCGAATGGTTATAATATGACCAGTATGGCCTCTGGGCTGGTTGGGAAATCTTCAAGGTATCCTTCCCAGGAATCAAATTCACAGTACTAGAGTTAGGGTAGATCCCATGTGACTGCTACAGTCCTGTTGATCCTTTGATGGTGCCTTTCCCTATGTTATAACATAAGTTATGTGAGTGGATGTTGCTTCCTTAAAACCAGTAGCCTAAGAGACCACAAGCTTGTACCCACGTCCTCAAGAAAATATTGACTAAGAGTCAATCTTACAGTCCAAGACTCATTATAGGGTCCATATGACCAAGGTATGGGAACCTTGCGCTAGCCAAAAGGAGCTAAGACATTCTAGCTTCGGAAATCTAGGAGTTTGGGGCTCCGGGGCATTGCGACCTTAATTAAATCTTGGCGAAGAGGTATGGCTGTAGCCTTTGGGGCTTAAAAAAGATCCATATAACCAAGACCTAGGAACCTCGATTTAGGTCCCAAGGGAGCTAAGTGTTCGAGACTCCGAGAGTCCTGAGCTCTGGGGAATTAAGTATTACGAAGACCCAATTGCATCGAATATGACCTGTCAAGTCGGTGGCTTGACAGTGGACCAACATCTAGTGGTCATTTACCTGTTATTGAGGGACTCTCCCCATGTTAAACCTCAATATACTTACCGATCATGAAGCTACACAGGCTGTAGATCTAAGGACACTCGAGAATCTCCTTGAATATTAATTCTATGCTGAGGTCATTCCGACGTTGACCACTTCGCGAGAAGAAAGGTTTTCCACCTCCAAAACTCTCGAACTCCAAATTGATGAAGTAACGAGGACCATCGATCTTCAGATCCTTCAGGATCCTCCTCAGCCATCGATCTGGGGACTCCGTTAACAACCCCTCTTAACCATCCATCAACCAGGATGCATGTCCATGGATCGAGTATATTTAAAACGTTCTAACCTAATGGTGAATGGGCACTTTTCCAGAGTGTCAAAGGGCTGTAGCCCTTCCTAGCTGTCCATTGTTAAGGACACATGTCACTATATCCTATAGTCCAAAGACTCGGCACTCCGGAGGAAATTGGCTGAGAGTCTTCAATACATGAAGACTCTCAAAGTCGCGAACGATGGATTAAATCTCAACCGTTGATAGGTAGGGGACGTGTGGTGCCAAATCCTTTAGTTCAGAGACTTGGCACTTCGGGGGATTCACGAGGTGAGGAATTGGTAAGCTCTGAAGCTCAGAATTATGAAGTAATGGGAGTTGTATATCTATGGATCTACATGGACAGACCTTGACCATGAGATATGAAATAAGTTAAAAGGCTATATGTCTAGGGCTAATGTGGCTCATTGACGTCATCTAAGGTGACGTGGACCCGCAACTAAGGTGCCATGTGTCACTCGGATATGGACGATTCATAGACCCCTTATTTCTATTAGTGCATGACACATGTCACCCCTAATGAGGACACATGTCACCCCTGGCCCTCCCCGCATGTTAGCTTCTAGTTCGTTCTTGCCTGACCAACATGGTTAGTGACGCGATCAAGAGTCTAGGACTTCAGTAGTTCAAAATATTTGGGGGGAAAAATAGTAAAGGGACGTTCAAGGCCAATCGTTGATCGCCGAACTTAGAATTTTCAACAACGATCGTCGATTGTCGAAGGATCAAAACGTTTAACATCGAACACCAAGAGTTGAATGCCAAAAAAAGGACGTTCAATGTAAAACATCGATCGTCGAATGGCCAAGGCCACGTGATGAGATTTTAGGACTTCGGGGAGTAAGAAAAGGGGTGTTCAGTGCCGAACGCTGGAGACCCCAACTAATAACTCCGAGATAACTTTGGGAGGCAATAAATTTCAAACTAGAGGTCAGTTTAGAGCCCGGTAACAGTCGTTAGAAAGCTACGAGTGAGTAGAAGAGGATGAAGACCTCCGAGAGATGATTTGAGATGATTAGAGTAGGAAAATTTTTGATGCCCCATTCGATGAAATGGTATTTAGGGGTTGGGTGTGTTACACAAAGAAGGAAGTTGAAGGCTGGGTGGAGGAGGTACTGAAGGATAAAACTGAGGTTGAGGAAAGGGTCAGGAAATCCCTTAAGGAGAAGGACGAAGATGAAACTATAGCACAAAAAACATAAGCAACTATCTAAAAAAGATACAAGGCAGTTTTAGAAGTCCCCATAGTAGTATAAGCTACTATGCAAGAACAAGTGTTAAATATAAATGAAGTCATAAAGGGATTCAGAGCATATATTGAGGACTTTCAATTATGGAGCAGACCAGTAACGCCACCAGAAGTGCAAGAAGGAAGAGAAAGAATGACGACTACAACAATTTCCAATATCAAGAAGATAGAAGGATATTGCACCAAACTTTGTGAAGAGAGCACATAGATTTGGACATAATTAGTACATGATCCTGAGATGAAGGCCATAGAGGCTAAGTTAAGAGAAGAGCAGGAACAAGCAAAATAAGCTTCAGAAAGGGTCACTACACTTCCACTAGCAGAACGTATGACAACCATTTTGGATAAGAGGCAATCATACTTGGAAGTGGAGAAGATGAGGGATCATCAAAATATCCTTCAACAACAATTGGGACCACTATAGGAAGAAGCAGTGAGGATAATAGGGGAGCTGGCCACTGTGCAGGGAAAGGTCAAACATGCAATATATGAAGCAAAGGAAGAACTCACAGTCTTGATTGTGTAGGGCTATGAGGAGATCGCAGAAAAAGAGGCCACGAAAATCAAAGAAGTGGAGGTAGCAAAGGCAACCTCCCAAAATTTAGTTGTGGCATGGAAGAGTAGGAAACAAGCCTGAGTGATTGGGTACAAGCCACATCTTAGTATTGGGGGCCTATTGGATAGGGAGTTTTGGGATATAGTTTTGGTAAAAATCCTAAGTAAAGAAGAAGTGCGCAACATAGGTGCATAGGAGAAGAAGGAATATTAGGGAGTGCACAATTGAGGCGCATCTAGGAGAACAGTGAGCAACATAGGCGCATCTAGAAGTACAATGTGTTGTGAGAGAAGAATAAAGCAGAAAAAGAGAGTAAAGAAGGAGAATAAAGTGGGTGGAAAGGAAGGATGATAGCTCGATAGGATAAAGATGGAAGGATGCGCAAAATCAGGAAGAAAAACTAGTCAGAGTGCAAAAGCAACATGCAGATGGGAAAGTAGAAGAAAGCAACTGAACAACTAGTTAACTGAATTAGCCATACAACGTAATGGGTTTTTGGGATGAACCATGTAGGGTTTTAAGCCCTATATTGTATGTATAAATATGTAACGGGTTAGGAGAATAGGGGTTCCTTATTGTTGGTTCCTTTGTGTGGTTATTTTCATGCAGTATTGGGGAATCTAATCAAAACTATCGATAATGCTTGTCAGTAAGAAGGTTGATAGGATAGGTTGGGAAGGGAGAGAATCATTGTCTGAATGTAAGGGATGATGTAGAGAGAGAGGCTTTCACTCTAGAGCGGCTAGGCTAGTAGAAGATAAATATAACATGATGTATCTTTGTAAGCATAGTGCAAAAGGCTAAAGCACTTAACAAAAACATAATAAAGAAGTCATTCGTTGTGGATGTATCCTAAAGTTTGAGTGAACCACACTAAATCTTGTTATGTATTCCTTTTATGTGATTGCTGATGAATTATGTATAGATGCATAGTAGATTAACTTGTCGTATGTTTAATCATGGTGCAATATTCATAATTTTTACAACAACGATTTTATGCAGTAATCTAGAATATAATGATAGTAGGAATCTAAATCACTAAGTAATTAATACAGAACAAGGATAGAGTTACGCGCACATAAATAATAAGATAAAATGAACAGGATGGTCACCTCCTGTTAGCACTAGGATTCATCTTCAGCTTGCATGGAAGGCAAGCCCAATACCCATCAGGTTTATGTGTAAATGTAAGAGTGTTTTATGGGGTCAAATGGAAAAGGACTCAAAATGATAATGTTCCAACTCAAATAACAGGGCTAGCATGCACCAACAGTCAAGGTCTTGGCTAACTTCAATCAGTAATTGGGAGTAAATATGAATAGAGGGAAGACTTTAAAGAGAGGGATGTAGAGGTTGTTGTAAACATCAGGTCTACAAAAGCCTAAGGAAGAAAGTTTCTTAACACAAGATCTTCTTGAACTCAGAAACTAAGGAAGATAAATAAATATCATGATAATATAATGATCAAACATCCACCATAACATCATCACAACCATTCATGTGAATCATTGAAATCATGAACATTTAGCATCAGAAGCAAAAGATGAAAGAGAAGTTGATTTCTATTAGTCAACAAGTTTTAAATCCAGTACATAGCTAGATCACAGTCACTTCATCAAAATATTATAGTCTAAGGGAGCCTTGCTCAACCATCCGAACCTACTAAAGCAATTGATCTATCTATTTATAACAAAAGAGAGGCAACAACTGGAGGTATGAGCTAGCCTCCTTCCCTTGAAAATATCTAAACATTTATTTGATCTAACAACTTATCTAACCACCTATGCTATAAAACAGGAAAATGTTGGTGACTAATCCAACCATGCTTCAAACTAATTTGATTCTGTCTTGTTGTGCAACCTCCTGTTTTGCCATGTGTCTTTTAGGAGCATGTAGTTGTCCTCATAATGCCAATTGCTGCTTCTAAAATTTTCTCCATCATTATCCATCCAAAAATTTGTTGGCCTGACCTTCCTAGATTCCTAGTGTCTGGTGGTAGCTTCTTTAGGTAGCATCTTGAGTAGCGTATTTCACAGCTAGACAAGTAAAGGAGGTAGCGCATTTAGGTAGCGCCACTGTGTTGTGTATGTGTGCAGACTCTACTCTCTGTGAAATATTAGGTAGCGCCATTGCGTAGCGCCACTATGCTGCGTATGTGTGCAGACTCTTCTCTCCGTGAAATATTAGGTAGTGCCATTGCATAGCTCCACTGTGTTGCGCCTATATGCCAACTCTGTTCTTTGACAAATATTAGGTAGTGCTTGTAGGTAGTGCCACTTATGTTGCATTTGTGTGCAGGTTTGGGTAGCAACATAAAAAATGCAACGCCTTCAATCTTGAACGTGTGCAGAGCAATTGATGGCCTTTCATGATATCAAACCCATTTTATTTAGGTGTCTTGGAAATACAGAAGGTAGTGCATTTTACCACTGAGGGAGTTATCACTTATCAAAACCAAAAACTATGATAGTTAAACACTTAGAAGCCTGTATAGATGGCAGAGGAAATATTTGAATATTAGTTAACCCTCCTAAAACAAAACCATCCTAAAAAATGGGGCTTACCTTTTACCAGCTATTTTGTCATCTTGACACTTAACCTCACACTCTTTCTGGTAGAAAGAGGATCTTCAATTGACACAACATACTTCTTCTTCTTAACAGTGATAGGATTTTTCAGTGAGGTTTTTCTCTCCTTAACTGCTGATGTCTCTTTCTCAATGGCAGCTTCAACCAATACCTGTAAATTTCTTTGGGCTACCTCATCTTGAAAGTGTTGCAACTCTTCCTTTAGCTTCCTATTCTGAGACTGAAAACCTCTATTTTTCCTATAAAGGTTTTGGAGCTGCCTATGAAGGGGCTGGGCCTTCCTTGCTACAAAAATTTCCAGCTCAAGGGTATGTGTGTAGCCATCCATGATCTCTTTCATCTGAGCCTTGTGAATCACATCTTTTGCTCTAAGATGCGATACCTCCTTCCTAGCATCCCTAAGTTTCCTGATGAGTCTTTTGAAGGTCTGATTGTCAAGAGGAGCAGTGTTATGCACAGTCTCAATAGATTTTTTCTCAGTCTCCTCTTCCACTTGCATGGGAAGTGTCTTGTCTACCTCATCAGGTTTCATGGTGGCTTTGCTTTTACCTCTCTTTGAAAACCTCCTTAGGAATTGATGACCCTGTGAAAGGTCTTTTACCCTTGATTTTGACTGCTGGAGGAGAAGAGGGAAAGAATAGCTTCTTCCGTTTCTTGGATGTAGATTTGGTATAAGAAGGAACCTCTTCTAACCCTGGTGGAGGAGGTGGTGAAAAATTTCTTTGTGGAGAAGGAAAAACTTCCTCCTCAGCTCATGTGACCTACTTGCTGACCTATGGAATTTGAACAGTGGCTCTGCCCTTTCTCTTCCTACTGGTACCTACCTTAGTAGTACTGGTGGGTGATAAAGGACTTGCCTTCTATGATTGTGGATTTGATGCTAGATCCAACTTGAAATGAGAAGCAACAACAAAGTGCTCCCATGAGATCTCTTTCTTACCCAATTCCTTAGAGACTAGCATTCTGATCAATCCAGAGTGGAAAAGGCTAGAGTCCACATCCTTAGATTTGGCTTGAATCTTGTCTGACATTTTACCTATGCTCCTTAATAGGTAATAGGGATTATTCATCTCAAACTTACCAGTAAAATGTAACGAAAGTCTTATATGGTACTGGTACAAAGTGTTAAATCTCCCTTCACATGTAAAATATCTCTGTATAATATTCAATATTCTGTCAAACTGTTCAATCAATTGACCCCTTGGCATACTTTTAGACAAATCATTGGCTTGATGTTCAGGTTTAAAGAGATCTTTAGCATAGGCAGAATTGAAAGCCATGGATTTGAACCACTTTTCACTTGTAATGGGGATTCCTGTTATAGCTGAGATAGAGGCTTCAATCACCTCAAATTCCAAATCCCCAACCTTGGTTTTCCTACCATCAAAATGTAATGCAAACTGTCTTGATACCTCTAGATGGCCTCTCTTCATGTTCTGGCAGAAAGAGAGGTACCTGTCTCTTTGAAAGACCTCTCTTGCAATGGGTTTTGTATCAAAAATATGCATGTCCACCGGTTCTGTCCTAACCACCTTGCCACCTTTGTGTGTCTTCCTCGATTGAGGAGTCTCCATGGTTTAGAATGAGAGCCTTTGAAGGATTATGGGATAACAATAGCGAGGAGGACTAAAATTGGGTTTCAATTGTACAAGGTTGGCCTTTCAAACAGACTGGTGCTAGTGAGCTACGTTTTGGCTATGGGAAATATGCCTTTGGACTTGTACATGTATTTGAGAATGTAGACAGTGAGGGGGTAATCCAAAACTGGCTCTTTACAATTGAGTAAAAGTGCTAAACTCCAAGATGAAAGGAAGCAAGGGATGCAGAAAGGGTTTTAGCAATGCCTCTGGGTAGCGCAACGCATACGCAGAGGATAGACTATTTACAGGCTTGCGATTTCAATGGTTAAGGAAAACAAAAATAATTAGACCATAGATACATGAAATGAAGCTTACAGGTCTAAAAAGAGAGAAGATAAGGCTATCATGCAAAGATGAATCCCTTACGATTGTGCAAGCTCGACAAACCAAAAACATGAGTGCAAATTTCTTGTGAAAATTAATATGCAGAGGAGGCAACACGGGATACCTGTTGGAATCTTCAACAAAATTTTAGGATGAAATTGTGAAAGCTTCATCCCTCGAATCTACTTCAACATCAAATTTGGTTGCATTGTTGTCACCTGATCAAAACTTATGAATTTGCGCAGCGCATCACTGTTGATTTTTTTCAAAATAATAAACCGTTACCAGGGCTTGTAAATGAAATATATTGAAGGCATCTATAACCAACTCTTGGCACTGAAAAAAAGGAAACTAACATCAGTCATGGAAATCATGACTCAAGGTGGAAGTATGATGAACTAGATAGGCGCTACAGAACTTCCTGATGAGTAGGGAGCACTTCCAATTCGAAAAATGACTGGACAGGTAAGCAAGGGGAATGAGGCATGCCTACGAGATCATGAGTGAGGAGAAAGATGTGTCACATTAGTCTAATCATGGGAGGGATCGACCTAGGGACAAGTCATGAAGGGGACCAAAATAAGTCATGAGCTAAAATGGTTCTAGGACCAAAAATCAATTTGAGGATCAAACTAGAGCTAAGGCTCAAAACTTTAATCATCTAAGGGGTCCTACCAAACATAAACTTTAAAGGGATGAGACTTTAAAATAAATTTAAAATCTAAGGCTTAAAAAAGGATTGAAAACAAACTAAAAGACCCAAGGCAACTTAGTGTGATAACACCTCCCATTCCCTTAATATTTCAAAAACCTGGTTCTTGCAGTCCCAATAGATACCTTGGGTGAGCCTTCATCTATGCACGTAGGTAATGCCAAAATTTTCAGTGTCTGGTGGGTTTTTTTGGTCATATATAAATTGAACCTAGGGTCTTACAAACCACGTGTGGCGCCAACACATGCCCTATGACCATTGAATGTATTGAAGATGTACACCCAATGAACTCTCACTAGGGTGAGTCAATTGTCTCATGTTGTGGATACATAGACCATTAGTATATCGAAAAACTAGAGGTGAGTTGATTACGTCACCTAAAGAGAGTTTCTTGCAAACAATATTCAGATTTGTGCGACTAAACTTTCCTTTTTTTACTAGACATTGTCTCGAAAATAATTTCACAAATTTCCTAACGCCCGCATGCGTGGATGCACTCATTTCGATAGACTTGGATTCACATCTTGGTTGACTAATGTTACATCTAGATTCTTCTTATAGCTCAACTTGACCAAACATAACTCATAGCTTGAATCAACTGGCTGGAGTTTTTTTGTCAACCCAACTGAAGACTCGTTTAGAAGTCAATCAATTTATTTCACATCGTCTCTTTTAATTTGCATTCCTATCGACTTTGGAGATCACCCAAATGGAGATTGTTTGGACATTGATTCAGCCTCCCTTTACCATAATTCAATCCCATAAACCATAATCAGTTTTTATTGGTGGATCAACTCGTCGATCCACCTACAATATTTGTCGACTAGTGGATCAACTCGTTGATTCGCCTCAAATAATTGTTGACTCTTGGATCAACTCATTAATCAACACGTCCAAAATATTTGTTGATTGGATACGATGTGGACACCCTAGTCCTTTTTTATTGAGTGGAAAGGAGATATGCCTTTCCTCTCATTGTCATTTGACAGAAGGGTTCGATTGGTGTGACTCGACAAGGGACTCAATTTTTCTTTCCCTCGACTGGTAGACCTAACCAATGATCTGAATAAACAACCAAGTGGTGCATTATAGGCATAGCTCATTGAGAAAACGATGGAATGATTATTCCTTGAGCTTAATTCCTTTTTTTCAAAGTTGAAAATCGACTTACGCTTGTGATCTGTGTACTCATTGAGGTCAAATTTTTCATTGTGATAGAACCACTCACTTTTTCCTTCTTCGAACCACTTTTCACAATTTATAATATATTTTAAATTGATGGGTATGCTTCCTTGAATATTTTTTTTTGGTAAAGTCAAGTTCCTCGGAATTTGGTCAATCAGAACCCTTTTTTTGTCCTTGTTTCATTCAACTAAGCATATGAATGATTGGTCTAATTCTATTGGTGGTATTATCTAGCATCAATCATTCATTTATATGCTTGATATATATTCTTGCATAGACTATTAGTATATCTGAAAATGGGTAAAATATTGCAGGCATTCCATGAGCAAAAAGGTGTTGATCAGCTTGGTCAAGGAATCATTACATTAAAGTTTTTCATTTCCTTGTTGTAGATATAGAATGCAGAACTAAAGAATCAGTTGAAGACTAAAGCAATCATGTTTTAGACTATTAGGGCTAAGAAATCCCCAAAATTTTCTATCATGGAGAGCACCATGGAGGTTGTTTTCCATAATTTTTTAGATAAATTTGTAGACAAATTGGATCTTGTTGATGATCTAGAGAAGGAAGTGAAAGATTTTCTAAACAAATATTTCCTTGGGCATGGAATTCTACTAGCTAATGGAAACCAATTCCCATCTAACTCATTAAGTTTTCCACTTACATACCTATGTAGTTGAGCTTTGTGTAGAGGATGCTCCACTTCAAGCAGATAACAACCACCTGTTTGATCAATATCAAGCTTTGAAAGAACATTATGATGCTTTGTTTCTATATCTAATTGAGAAGGATGCGATTATTCAGGGATTACAATACTGCAAAAAGAACGTTGAAGATGAATTTCATCGACTACTATTGGCACATGGGCATACCTAGGGTTCAATGCTTAACAACGCACCAACAAAACCCCAACTACTAGCCCTTTTGGCAACACCTGCGAGGTAGGCAAAGTCTCACCAGAGGTAGAAGCAGGGGGGGTTACAGAACGTAGGTGTCTGTAACCAGGCCAGGACACAGATCTGTGATAATAACACTTCACAGGGTATTCCGTTAATGCTTAGGAAGTGGAATACATTAGTTTGTTAACCTTATTAACATCACAAAACATATATAAGGTATATTGATGCAGTAACAATAAATGATTATATATCCTGAGCAATTAGCACTAAGTTAGATCTAACCTTCATTTACCCTTATCACAGGTAAAGCACTTAAGCAATAACAGATCTATCTATCATACATAATAATCAAAGCACTGAGTAAATTCATAACATAAATAACACAACACAAAGCAAACCAAAGACACAAGATATACATGGTTCACCCTAGTGTGGGGCTACGTCCACCAACCACTTCGCTTCTTTATTATTCGTCAATCTCTTACATTTAGTTACTCCTGTGCACTAAGCCATAGAGTCGAGCTTCGCACCGAACAAGAGATCTGAGCACTGAGCACCAGATCCTCCTTCAAAAACTAGGTCACAACACAGATCCAACCCTCTATCAAGCACAAATCCTTAACACACATTCGTTCCCTTGCACCAAGCCATTCAGACCACTTGCACTTAGCTCTAAAAGACTACTCAAAATATATACTTCTACCATACATTCTTATTTTATTTATACTTTTAAAAACCCTTACAATAGGGCCAAACATGGGAAAACCCCATGGGTCTACATCCCATAATCCATTAAAAAAACTCTAAAGAACCCCTTACTGGGTCCACATAGCCCGCAAAACAAGTATGATCCACGATCGCAGCTCTGCCTGGGCGCTCCTTCCTCAACCAAAGCGTCAAAGTCCAAAAGTGGGCCAACTCTGACCAATGTTTCCTCAAAACTTGGTCAAGGGCCAACATGCCCCCAACACTCACCCATGACTCATCCTGAGTCACTCAGGTGAGGAAAACGTTGCTTCGAAGGCCTCAATCTTAACTCAAGCTGCCTCGACTTGCTGCTTCGCCTGATCCTCCTGCTCAATGAGCTCCTGGATAGTATTCTCTGTAACAAGCCCTCCAGGCGTTGTTCTACTGTTGCAACCACTTGGTCCAATTTGTAAATTCTAACCTTGTACAATGTCTACTGTAAACAGATATTCAAAAAAGAACAAAAAATATACAATGGAAAATACAAACATTACACAGAGATTTTTCCCCTGGAAACCCAAACCAGGAAAACCATCATATATTATATTCATTCATTGTGTTACATTGTTTACAATACAATATACATATAGGAGCCAGCGACATCCAAAACCCTAACCCAATGACCTGGATTAGTACAAAACCCTAATTCCGTAACCAGAAATAGAAAACCATAGGAAAAAACCATGTGTTAAAAAAACCACCTAAATACATGACACTACTACTCATGCAAAGAATATAACACATACCCAACATTCTCCCACTTGTTTTTTTCTTTGCATACAGGGTTACACAGTCAAAAATCCAGGGTAGCAATGCCCATGGATCCTCTACACCAAGAGAACTTTTCAGTGCTCACATATTTTGTTAATGAGTCGTCAACATTCTTCAAAGTGTCCACCTTCATCAGCGATACTTTCTTTTCTTCAATCATGTCTCTCACAAAGTGATATTGACCATCAATGTGCTTTGTCTTTGAATGATAAGCAAGGTTCTTCGCCAGAAAAATTGCACTCTGACTATCGCACTCTATCCTTACAGCCTGTTGTACCAACCCAATAGCTGAACACAATCTTTGTAACCATACTGCTTCCTTACTTGTATGAGTGGCTGCCATGTATTCAAATTCTATAGTTGAAAGTGCCACTACAACCTACTCATCCAAATTATTGCTCCTCCAAACAGGTTAAACACATACCCGCTTGTAGATCTCCTATGATCCAAATCTCCAGCCCAGTCTGCATCCACAAAGCCATGTATATCGACCACTCTGTCCAATCCCGATCTTCCTTCGTAGCACAATCCATAGCTAGTAGTGCCACGCAAATACCTGAAAGCCCTTTTTACTGTTGTCCAATGCTCCTTCCCTGGTTTTGAAATATACCTACTCAAAACTCCCACTGCATGTGAAATGTCCGATCTAGTACAGATCATTTCATACATCAAACTGCCAACTGTACTCACATATGGAACATGAGACATGTCCTCCTCTTCTTCATGTGTCTTGGGACACTGATCCACATATAACTTTACACCAACAAGAATAGGAACCTTGACCGGTTTACATTCCTACATATTAAACCTTTGCAATATTGCCTCGACATATTTTCTATGATTTAACCAAAGTTTCCTCTTTTTTCAATCTCTTTTAATTTCCATGCCCAAAATGAAATTTGAAGCACCAAGATCCTTCATGTCGAATTTAGAGGACAACTGAGTTTTCACATCCTAGATAATCTCCTTGTTGTTTCCTATCAACAACATGTCATCCACATACAAGACCAAATAAATCAAATGATCACCAATTAATTTAGAATACACACAGTGATCCTCTTGGCTTCTTGTGAAGCCAAGTCCTAACATATGAGTATCAAATTTTTGATACCACATCCTTGGTGATTGTTTTAAACCATACAGGGACTTTTTCAGCTTGCATACCAGCTCCTTCTTTCCTTTCACAACATAACCTTCTGGTTGCTTCATAAAGATTTCTTCTTCCATATCCCCAT
>ML786669.1:345931-365109 GCA_009831015.1 Picea engelmannii
ATCCTTCTAGAAGCGGAAGCTTCTATTAGGTCTTCTTACATCCGCCTTATTCTATTTTATTGAAAGGTCTTATTAATATTGACCTTTATTACATCCGAATACATTAATCTACCTATGTGCGGGTTAGGACCTTAACATATAAACTCGCTAGGGCGAAGTCCCATTCTGCGCGGTTCTGCTGTTCCAGTGAGGTTCAAATCCTGCGAACCTGCCTCTTGCGAGGTTCCAATCTGTGAAGTCTTTGATTTGGTCTCTGTATCTTCTTGTAGATTTTCCAATTTATCCTTCTTTTTATTGTTCTTCATTTCCTTCTTCCATGTGATATGTGTTTCTCTAGCTGTTTCTAGAATCCTCTTTCCATTCTTATTCTTATTTTCTCCTAGTGCAGTGACTTCGCACTGCCGACGTGCCCTCAAAGGGTCTAAAGTTAATATCCCTTTTCTTAACACATCCTGAGTGGACATACTTCTTTCTTGAATAGATAGGTCCTTCAAGTTTTCTTGCATTCTTCCAACCTTGGTAGCTAATTCTCTTTCCTTTTGTCCCTCCTGCATTGTTACTTTGTTATATTGCTTCGACTTATCCTCTCGTTCTTATTTTAGTCAGTCTATTTTTCTAGCCATGAGATCTCTTAGTTATTTATTTTTATTTTCTGTAGCTTCTTCCTCTGCTTTCCTTTTGATATGATCCTTCTCAATCCAAGGCTTACCTAACAAAAGTGGGAAAGGGGCGCTATCCCCAACAAATTTAATGACTTCAAATTATTCTTCAGTCGATGTTCCCTCAACAATAATAGGTACATTAGTAACTCTTCCACATAGGGTTATCATATTTCCCTTAAACAATCCTATCCTTCCTAATGAAGCTATCATAGTAGGATTTCCCAAAATTTTCCAAGTTTCTTCTGTCATAATATTCACTTGTGTTTCTTCATCCAAGACATAGTCTATGTCAAAGTCTTCTACTCTTGCACTTATGCACTGTTTTACTTGCAGGATCTCTGATAAACTGGCATCTTTATGAACATCCATCATTTCTTTCAACTGTACTAATGTAGTATGAACTTCCTCTAGTTATCTCTTTATGACTCTCTAAAATGCCCTTAGTCTCTTGACTTCTTTCATAGTTTTCTTTTCTCATGTTCATCCTTTAAACTTTAGCAATCATCTTTGGACAACCTCAAATTCATCTTTGGACAACCTCAACTTCATGACCAACAATATTACAACAAAGGCAAATAGGACCTGCGCTAGGGCATTCTGTAACAAGATGTCCCAATCTTCTGCAGTTATAGCGCAATGTCAATCCTCTTTTTATTTTAAATGTTCCCCAACTTCTTCTACACTACGCATTAGGATTATAGTGCTAGATCTGCAATCTGCAAAAAAATTTCCTAGGTTCCTACATCCACTTATTAGTCCAAAAATTCTTTCTATGCATAGGAATAACATATCTTTCTTCATTTCTATTAAATCTACTCAGATCAAATTTTCTTTCAATTGTGCCCTAACCTTTAGATTAGGACAAAATCAATTAAACATAATTAAATTCATTCTTTCGAAACAAAATTTTTCACTTATCTTACTCTTTTCAAAGCACAAAGCTTTACCTCTTTTCGAATTGTACCTCTTTCTTCAGATCAGATTTCTTTCTTAGCACAAAGCTTCACAATTCAAGTAGAGTACTGCACACTTTAGCAACAGATCTATGCACATAGATTCTCTTTTTCTTTAATTCAGTTCCCAACAATCACAGTTTCAGGTCTTGACAACAGAACCATTTGTTGGCACAGGGGTAGACCTAGGGTTTAACGCTTAACAACGGACCAAAAAAACCTCGACTACCGACATTTTCAGCAACACCTGTGAGGCAGGAAAAGTCTCACCCGAGGTATAAGCATGGGGATTACAGGACACAGGTGTCTGTAACCAGGCTGGGACACAGATATGTGATAATAACACTTCACAGGGTATTCTGTTAATGCTTAGGAAGTGACATACATTAATTCGTTAACCTTATTAACATCGCAAAACATATCTAAGGTAGATTGACGTGGTAACAATAAATGATTATATATCCCGAGCACTTAGCACCGAGTTAGATCTAACCTTCATTTACCCTTATCGCAAGTAAAGCACTTGAGCAATAACATATCTATCTATCATACATACTAATCAAAGCACTCAGCAGATTCATAACATAAATAACACAGCACAAAGCAAACCAAAGACACAAGATATACGTGGTTCACCCTAGTGTGGGGCTACATCCACCAACTACTTCACTTCTTTATTATTCATCAATCTCTTACATTCAGTTACTCCTGTGCACTAAGCCACAGAGTCGAGCTTCACACTAGACAAGAGATTTGCGCATTGAGCACTAGATTCTCCTTCCAAAACTAGGTCATGACACAGAGCCAACCCTCTATCAAGCACAAATCCTTAACACACATTCGTTCCCTTGCACAAAGCCATTCATACCACTTGCACTTAGCTCCAAAAGACTACTTAAAATCTATAATTCTACCATACATTCTTCTTTTATTTATACTTTTGTAAACCCTTACAATAGGGCTAATCATGGGAAAACCCCATGGGCCAACATCCCATAAGCCATTAAAAAACCCCTAAATAACCCCTTATTGGGTCCACATAGCCCACAAAACAAGTGATATCCGTGATCTCAGCTCCGCATGGGTGCTCCTTCCTCGACCAATGTGTCGAAGTCCAAAAGTGGGCCAACTCTGACCAATGTTTCCTCAAAACTTGGTCGAGGGCTAGACCCTAAGTCTACTTTCTTTGATCAACCAACACATAAATATATGCCCTATCATCATATTCATCATACACACCAAAGGAATGGAAATCATTCTTTCAAAAATTTGTAAAAAAGACATGAAATACAAAACTATGAACCAATACCGACTACCAAGATAGATTGTGGGTGGATTAATGGATGGTTGGGGAATGATTTGACTAGATGTTTGAGGAATTGATATTGTTATATATCATTGGTTGTACAATTGTGCAACATTGCTCTTAATTACTATTGATTTCCTTTGGAAGTGGTTGATTTTGGTTTGACCAAATATGACATTTAACAGAGTTTTGACTGGGATATTCTTTGATTGGAGGTTCAACTAGTATTTTTTGGCTGGATTTTTGACTAACTGTCATTTGTCGATTGGTGTTTTCGACAAGAACCATTACTGCTACTTAGAGATCCCTCAGTTGTGTTTATGAGGGGGAGTAATTGAGTTTTTTGATATGCAAATCCATCTAATGTCTTCTTGTTGAATCGACTTGCACTTGGTGAGATTGATTGAACCATGTTGGACTGTGTTGTTGAGAGATGCACCACTACTTATCGTACCTGATTGATAGAGACTGTTGGATTGAAAGAGATGGTTGGATACATATATTGCTGGATACAAAGGTTGTTGGATACAAAGATTGTTGGATTGACAGAGACTGGTTATGTTGGTGTGTTTCTTGTCCAGTCAACTAATTGACTATCCTGTACCGTCTTGTTGTCTAGTAGAATGATCGGCTAGGACTGTGTTTTGGACAACATTTTTGCAACTATTTTTTCATTGGATGACTTTCCTTTTTTCATTTATTAACATTGTTGGTGATAGTGTTTTAGATTATTTAGGAGTGTTTTTGTATTGTGTTTGATCATCTTTTCTAGTCTGAACAAATTAAGGGAGGAAAGCTATGTAATTTGTTTTCCTCCAAGATGAGTTTATGGGGGGGTGTTGGAAAATTGGGTTCCTTGGTAAACCTCACCTTGTTGAATTAATGGAGTTGAACAATTCTTTGGGATGACCTCTAACTAAATATGGTTGACCATTTCCACATTTGGATTCTAGACCCACCTTTTATGTATAGGTACAACTGTCATGATCTGTGGTTGTTTGGTTTGGTCCATGACCAAACCTTTTTATAGATGATCCCTTTGATCAGTCTATCATCATTGGATCATGGAGATAAATTGTGCTTCAATGAAATGATGTCTTTAGACACCACAACTTCTTTCAGATTTGTGTTCTCCTTTGCAGTTATTTTCCTATCCCCAAAATAAGTTTCAGAAGTCAGAAGGAGAGTTAAGAAAACTATAATGGAATAAGAAACAAACATCTAAACTCAACTATGAATTATGTAGATTTTATAATAAATATTGGAAAATAAATTGAGATAGATTGTTCAAAAGAAGGAAAATAATGTACTTATTTGACTAAATATTTATTGATGATCTAAAGACCCCTCTATTTTTCTACGCCTTGCCATATGATCTATGTTAGCTTAAACAAAAATGTATGATATGATTTTATGGAAGCCCTGCCTCTATCTTCGCCAACACGACAACAATCTTAGAGGAGAGGAAGCATAAAACACAAGCATGGGATTCAAATTCAATAAATAATGAGTAGGAGAATGTGCTTAATATTATTTTATAAGGCATTGCTTGACCACCTTGCCCCAAAACTACAATTTTCATCATAGACATAACCATATAAAGTTTGTTACAATAGGATTTGAATTCAACTTTAAAGCTGGAATTTGAAAATTTGTTTTATTTTTAAATACAAAAAAAATCAAATTCCATATTGTCTATCTCAATTGTTAAAATTCAAACCCTAAATCACACAAATCAAAATGCACCTAACTGTTATTGTTAATTTAAAGTGGAAAGGGAAACACTTGAGAAGGCGGAGGGCATGTGTTGGCAAAGGGGAAGACCCAGGGTTCAACACTACGACAATGCACCAACAGAACCCTAACTATTGACCCTTTCGACAACACCTGCAAAGCAGATGAAGTCTCACTTGAGGTAGAGGCAGGGGTGGTTGCAGGACTCAGGTGTCTACAACCTTATCTTGGACAAAAATATGTGATTGTAATACTTAACGGAGCACTTAGCACCGATAGTTCATCAATAATTAACCACTATCTACTCCGCAGATAAACCAGAGCATCACATTATTCATCCAGATCTGATGTATCTAAGAACTTATGATAGAGAGCTAAATTAGATTCAATCACTAAGCACATTCACATAGGTCAGATATAACATCCATATACATTATTAACACAAAGCATAAACATATATATCTATTTGTATCAAATCACTTAGCAAGTAAAGATATAAACACATCAAGACATCGCACAAAGAAGAGCAACACAACATATACGTGATTCACTCACACCCTGGGGCTACGTTCACCAACTCTTCTTCTTTATTATCTTTGTCAAGCTTCTTAAAGGAACATAGCATCAAAATCCTACTCCACAGAAGACATGAGATCTACACACACTTCACCAGATCCTCCTTCTTTGAGCTAGGGTACAACACCAATCCTTTTTACAATTACTTGCACGTAGCTTTGCAAGTCTCACACAGTATGCACATAGCACTTAAAATATTTACTTAGCACTTAGCTCACTGGTCCCTTCCTACATTGCCTATCCTTCTATTTATACTTTTACAAAATAGGCCTAAACATGGGTAAACTCATGGGACGACATTCTCATACCCGTTACATAATCCCAAAACCCCAAAAAGGGTCGAGATCCCACGATATCTGCTTCGTCTTGAGCTCTATCTTCGAAAACCTGTCATAGTCCAAAAATAGGTCAAACTTGACCAAGAATCTCCCAAATCTTGGTCAAGGGCCAATAGGCCCCCAACACACACCTGTGACTTATCCCAAGTCACTCTGATCTGGGTAGTTCTGCCTCAAAAGCCTTGAGCATGGCTCGATCTACTTGGACTTGTTGTTGTGCCATGACCTCCTGTTCAACAAAATCTTGGATGACTGCATCATTGACAGGTCCTTCCAAGCACTGTTCAACTGTAGCGACAACCTGCTCCAGTTTTTCTCCTCAGCCTTTGACCTCTGTGAACAATTGGTAAGCCTTATCTTGTATAGGTTGGAGCCTCTAAGTTACTTCCATAACTCTACTCTGGATAGTGTGGATTTTCTACTCGGCGGTGCATTGCTCTTGGGATCGCTTCATTCTTTCCACAACTGACAGGGGCTTCAACTACACCTATATATTTTCGGCTTGATACTTCGCCTCTTGGAGCTGCGACTCCAGTGCCTTCAGTTCTAGATTCTCAGTGAGTTGTTCATAGGTCTAGGCACTGTGATCAATGAGTTGCTTACATTCCATGGTAAGGCCCTTTAGTCTATCAATTGCGCTTTGAGCAGTCGCTTCTCTTTGATCCCTTACTTCCTATGGATTCTTGGGCACTTTGTGTAGCTCTAAGTCTTTTATTCGTTGTTGTAGTTGTTGGATAGATTCTGTGAGTTGCTCTACTTGTAGTGTGACTCGGTCCTCTGCCTTTATTTCTAAGTTTTTCACAGAGTGAAGTGCTCTGCTGACCGCTTCTTTCACTTCGAGTTACTCTGCGAGAAACTGTTCTTTTCCTTGCTGTATCTGTGCTTTTTCTTCGTCGAAATTTGCTTGGAGAGAAATATTTTCCTGTTCTGTAGATCGACATTGTTCTACAAGTACTCCTTACCCTTGCATCAAATCATGGGTGGCTTGTTCTATTTCTTCTTGTGCTCGTCAGAGGTGAGCTTCGACTTTATCAACTAGTCAGTGGAGTTGGGTTGGCTCATCTCCCAAATCTGGTTCTCGCGATGGTAGGGGTGCAGTGGAGACTGCGCGACTGGACTGAAGAGCCTGCTGTACCCCTCGGAGTTTGACTCCAATTCTCTCATATATTTCTTCCTGCGTGGCTTCTTGTTTCTCTACTATTTCTAGTGAAGCATCATTCAGGGATACTATGATGAAGTCAAAATCATCAGAGGTGAGGACAATCTGCATCTTGGTCATGGTGGCTTTATATTTCTTTCGGGAAGAAGGTTTCGGGGGGCAAAACTTCCTCTTCTTCACAGGGTCAAGCTCATCTCTGAGCGGTGTTAATTTGCGTTTCTTTTGTTCAAATTCTCTATCCTTTATCTCTTCTATGACATCATCACCTCCTTTCTCAGGTGATATGGAAGTAGTCTTCCCTGAGGTGTTGTTTAGGTCTTGAACCTCTTCAGTATGCTTCATTTTGCTGGGTCTGGGAGTATATTGTTCTTTATGCGCGGTCTCCATGCTATCAGGGTTGGACATCTCTGCAGTGTTGGTGGGGATAAGGTGGTCAACAAACCATTCCTCAGTGATCTCTTCAAGGTATTCTTCTGTAAGTTTATAATATGACTGGAGTTTCTCTTTATGTGAATCTGCTCGCGCTGTAATGTAGGTGAAGTGCTGATTTGTGCTGAACTTCATTAAGGTTCGAAACCTCTGTAAGGTGTTTAGAGTCATGCGAGGCTAGACTTCGATGGCTCTCTTTAGCTGGAGGTAATATGTATGAAACACAACATTTGACTTCCACTGTTTGTTCATGCCGCTTGAATACCAAAGGGTAGTGAAATTCGCAGCAAGCGGTTCAAACGACTCTAAGTCTGGGAAGTTCGCACCTTCCGGCATCTTCCAGGAAATAAATGCAATGAGGATCAGAAGCCAGCTGAAATGAAATTCATAACCCTGATCCTGTGCTTCTCGCCAGTCTAGTTCCAACTAGTTAACTAGGTACTTCACCCAGTTCATCTATAGGCCTTCCATGCACTTCCCTGCAAGGTCAACGACAAAGCCAGTGACATGCATAGGTCGGTTCTTCCTTACTAACTTTCCAACTATTAGTTGACATGCAAGGTGCACTGCGCCACTATGGATGGAAGCTACCTTGTAGCCTCTTGTTCCCTTCTCAACATCGCCATATGTATCCTTGATTTTCTGTGCCAGCGCGCGATCTACGACTTTTCCTAGATAAAACTCCTACGGGTCGGGTCCTTGCATGCTTAGTCCTATGATCCTATGGATCAACGTTGGGTAAACTATAATGTGGCAGTCTAGCCATAAGTAGTCGCCATGGTAACACGACAGTAGCAGCTTGACACATGCGTTGACTTCCTGGTTTCTTCCGAAGTGTGGGATCTTCATGACATTCAGCAGGGTGGACTGCGAGAGGTTCATTGTCCACGACTGAGTGATGATCTTCGAGTTCTTCCCTTTTGTTCTAGTTAGGTACTTGTATGGGGCGAACATACCGTAGATATTGCGATCTCCGAGGTTGAAGTCACTAAAATTCAATGCTGCAATCTTGTCCTGGTCTACTCAAACTACGCGTATCCCCTTCGAGAGTTACACAGTAACTATGGTGTACTCAAAATATATTGGTACACTATCACGATTCACTGCGCTAGCCAGAGGAGGGATGTAATTGGGCAATATGGTGGGAATCAACTTTACGTTTGCTAGGTCATCTTTGTTCTTGGTTCTCTTTTCCATTGATGGCCGGGATGGTCCAACTCTGTGAACATTTGACAAAGAGGCTTGCATTGTTCTCGTCGATGAGGCTTGTACACCTGCAGACATCGACATGACTCTTTCATTCATGAGGTCGATCAGAAATTCTTCGACAACTTTCTCTGCAGTTCTCAACTTGTCTGAAATACACACTCGGGGTTGAAAATCTCGGGTTCGAGGAGTAAATTAGACACTATAATGGGATAGAGGGAAATAGCACAATAATCATTATGTAAAATAAATGAGTCTGCGGGCTCAAATTCACAGTTATCAAAAGTGTTCTCAGTGCATGGCACGACAGGATAAATAGATAACTTGGCAATGGATTTCTTGCAATAGGTGAGAAGCCTTCATTAATTATGTTCTGTCTATTATGGTGTGGTCCAATGGTCTGGTGGCGAACCATAAATGCCTTTCTACCCGTTCAGAGGGTCGGCCAAATGGTTATATTGTTTCCAATGGCTATATTGCTTTGCCACGACGAAGTGCCATGTGACGTTATTATGATATTCTGATGAAGCTCCAATTTTGCAAATTTTCCTTCTACGAAGTTCCCTCTGGAACCTTCTATAACTTCTCAATTTTATCTCTCTTCTTACTTAGCGTTCTGGCCTTCTTTCCAGTGAGCTTCGTCTCGGTATTCTATCTTCCACTCTGATTTTTATCTGCTTTTGGCATAGTTACTTCGCATTGTTGAGATTCTTTCCTAAGATTCGAGGGTGATACTTCTTCTTTATCTGGAATAGGTACTTCAATCTTCTGTGGGTCTTCTAGTGTTTTTGCAACTTCGACATCCAGTTCTCTGGTGTTAAATAGCTTCGATCTGTTATTTCGTTCTTCAATCAAGTATGCGATCCTTCTAGTCATGAAATATTTTAACACTTGTTTCTTCTGCTCTAAAACTTCTTCTTCTTCCTTCCTTCTGGCCTGATCTCTTTCAATCCAAGGTTTTCCTAGTAACATGGTAAATAGGGTGATGTTCTCAATAAATTTGACAATCTCAAAATCCTCCTCTGTCGAATTCCCATTGGCATGCATAGGTATCTGGGTGAGCTTTCCACATAGGTTTATCGACTTTCCTCTAAATAAAACTATCCTCCCATTGAAGGAGTCATAACAGGCCTTCCTATAGCTTCCCAAGTTCTTTCTGTCATGATATTCACTTGTGTTTCCTCATCTAGAACACAATCAATGTCAAAGTCTCCTATTCTTGCTTCTATGCATGCTTTTTCTTTGAAGATCTCTGATAAGCTGACATGTCGGTGGTCATTCAGGGTTTCTTTTATCTGTAGCAATACTTTCTCTGATTCTTTCTGGGATTCTTCCATAGTCGTAGTTTATGTATCTGTCTTATGGTTTTCTTGTCTCATGTTCATTCCTTCAAGCTTAACAATCATTCTAGGGAAATCCAATACTTCATGGTCCATAACTTTGCAACAAAGACAACTAGTTCTTTTCCCAGGGCATTCCTTAGCAAGATGTCCCAGTTTTCTACAAATGTAACAGAGGGTTAATCCTCTCTCTCTTTTAAATGATCCCCAACCTTTCTTGTACTACGTGCTAGGATCATGGTAGCTAACCTGCAAATATTTCTTTCTAGAATCCTGCATCCACTTGTTAGTCCAAACATTCTTTCTATGCATAGGTATAACATATCTTTCACTATTCTTATCACATCTACACATATCAAGCCTCCTTTCATCTATTAGTGCCCTAGTTTTCAAGCTAGAAAAAATCTATCAAACATACCTAGATCCATACTATTGAAACAAAAATTTCCACTGATCTTACTTTCTACATAACAAAAAGCTTTCAGATCTAAAATGTTTCACTATTATTACCTTTATTGAAGAACAAAGCTTGCATATCTTACCTCTTTTAATCAGAAATTCTCACTTTTACCTTTCTTAGAGCACAATTCTTTTAGATCTTACCTATTTTCTTCCGATTAGACTTCTTTTCTTTAGAACAGAGCTTCACAAACTAAGTAGAGTACTGCGCACTAGAGTGACATATCTACACACAGATATTTCACAATTTCAGGTCAAATTTTTGCACAAATCTTCTTCTTCCTCAATTCCCAACAATCACAGTTTCAGGTCCCAGAAACAGAACCATTTGTTGGCATAGGGGCAGACCTAGGGTTCAATGCTAAAACAACACACCAACAAAACCCTAACTACCGACCCTTTTGGCAACACCTGCAAAGCAGATGAAGTATCACCTTAGGTAGAGGCAGGGGTGGTTGTAGGACTTAGGTGTCTACAACCTTAGCTGGGACACATATATGTGATTGTAATATTTAACAGAGCACTTATCACCGATAGTTCATCAATATTTAACCACTATCTACTCCACAGATAAAACAGAGCATCACATCATTCATCCAGATCTGATGCATCTAAGCACTTATCATAGAGAGGTAGATTAGATTCAAGTACTAATCACATTCACATAGATCATATATAACATCCATATACATTATTAACACAAAGCATAAAAATATCTATATATCTGTATCAAATCACTTAGCAAGTAATGACATAAACGCATCAAGACATCGCACAAAGCAGAGAAACACAAGATATACGTGGTTCACCCCCACCCTGGGGCTACGTCCACCAACTATTATTCTTTATTATCTTTGTTAAGCTTCTTACAGGCAGATAACATCAAAATCCTACTCCGCATAAGACATGAGATTTGCGTGCACTCTGCCAGATCCTCCTTCTTCGAGCTAGGGTATAGCACCAAGCCTTCTTACAGTTACTTGCATGTAGCTCTGCAAGTCTCACACAATATGCACATAACACTTACAATCCTTACTTAGCACTTATCTCACCAGTCCCTTCCTACATTGCCTATCCTTTTATTTATAGTTTTACAAAATAGGCCTAAACATGGGTAAACCCATGAGCCAGCATTCCCATACTCGTTACATAATCCCAAAATCCAAAAAGGACCCAAAAAGGGGATGATATCCCACGATATTTTCTTCGTCTTGCGCTCTGTCTTCGACAGCCTAGCGAAGTCCCAAAATAGGTCAAACTTGACCAAGGATCTCCCAAAACTTGGTCAAGGGCCAACATCATGACCTTTCTTGGATGTTTCCATTTATATGTAAAATAGATCTACTTTGTGGAAATAGTGAGTTGACTATACAAACTATTGTCTCTTTGTAGACATTAGATAAAATTGAAATGATATAGAAAAGATTAGCATGGCCCTTATGCACAAATCGAAAAATGGTTTAAGTTTTTATTAGGGTTACACTCTAAGATCATTTTTGCTACATTAATGTTGTTTTTTTGCTAAATAATAAGGTTAATTACATACAATGATTAATGTTTTTGTATTCATTAATATTTTAAAATTCAACATCATTTATTAAAGGTTTCATTTTAAGATCATTCTCTTTATTTGTATACATGTTAACTTCCTATATATTTCAACGATATCTAGTGTCACACTCCAAAGATGTCTCATATTTTCCAATAACACAATCCAAAAAATTTCACTATTTTGACTGCTAAATGAGAAAGTTAATTAGCTATACTAATGTTTTTATAATCATTATTTTTTAAAATTCATCATCATTAATTAATTAGACTCAAATATCATTCAATTTGTTTGTGTATATGTCTACATCCCTCATATATTTCAATGATATAGTTTAGTAGTATAAAGATAAATTTGTTCTCTCTTAGACTTTATAGATGTCTCTTTAGCAATTGGTAGTGTCTTCATGACATGTAGCTCATGGTGGTTTATGTACTCCCCTCCTCTTGTATTATATTAGGGGGAAATTAGGCATGGTTGGAGAAGATAAATCCATTTAATATTTATCAGGACATGCTTTGGCATTAGACAAATACTTAAGCTCCAAGAAAGGAAGATAAAATGAAACCTACCTACAAAATTTGAACTAACATCATTTCCACCTTTGAGATTTATGGAGCACCATTCATTGAAGGTGAATGTGGATGAGCTTGAAAACCTAATTGGAAATTAAGGAAGACTTGGTATGACCCTATGGGGTGCATATATGTGGTTGAAAGTATATTTAATAGGATTTCACCCAATAGGGGGCCTACATGTACAATGGATGACAATATGTATCTATAGAGGTCGATATGTATATAGTGATTCAACCCAGTTAATCAACATGGGATCTAAATATTGAGGCTTGGATATGAAATGGTATGATTTGATTTCTCTACTGTTGCTTAAAATAAGAAATCAATTTTTTTTATCAATATAATCAACTTACAATAAGTTTCAAATTAAAAAAATTATTTAAAAAAACTATTTTTAATAATTTATATATTTTTTGTTTTTATAAAATATTTAATTAATTTAATATAAATAAAAAAATTACTTTTCTAAAATCTTTAATTTGTTAAAATGTGTTAATTATTACCCGGTGGTGTTAGATTACATGGCTATGGCATTTTTGTAATGTTTTTTTTTTGTAAGTAAAGATATAAAACTAAAATTCATACAAGTACTAAAGGACCTGGAATTTGTTTTGCCAACAATGGAAACCCGAACCAGACCCGGGTCCTAGAGAAAAGTGTCCATGAGTATTCTAAGAATCATGATAATAAGTGTATGTGTCTGGAAATATTAAAAAACTATCTGAAAATCCAATAGAATATTTCATCTATCAAAACAGAGAAGAAAAAACAAAGGCTAAGACTAAGAAAGACTTCATACACTAGATGCATTATTCCTTCCATCATCCTAAGGAGAAGACGGTCAGGTTGAAGTGACAATGGAGGTTTGTTGGCATGTGGGACATCATTTACTGATAGGTGTGCCTGAAAGTGAACCAAATATTAATTCCATCTTGTGGCTGATGATATCCTGGTGAAATAGTTGATCCGCAACATCTAGACACAGGTCGAAAATAAATTGAAGTTGCTCCTAAGAGAAGCTATGTGTGAGAGTCAAAGATGTTGTCTCAGGTCCAATTTGAGTAGGGTCTGTGTTCATGCTAGTAGATGTAGGGTAAATTTCCTCATTCGCCATGGGGCTCATCTCCTCGAGGATTGGACAACTCCACTGCTCGTTCAGAGGTTGGTTGGGAGTATTGCCTTCCAGTTGAAAGGAATATCTCGAAAAATTCTTAATGTCCCTAGGAGAAATCAATGTAGGCCCCAACAGAGACTAGGGTGGAACAAAAGGAAACTCCTCCTCCACCAGGGAAAGACCCCAATTGTAATTTTGTTGATTATCAACATTGGGAAGAGGTGCAATAGAGGTTGAAGTAGGGTAGAGTGGAGGGATAAGGACCAGATGTAGGTCGGGCATAAGGGGAGCGGGGCGAAGGAATCTAGCCAGATAGATTTCCACACTCCCTTGGCATGTCTAGGAAGATGAAACCAGAGAACCATACGCAGGAAGAAAAGGGAAAGGGGGGAGTAAAACCATAACTGGTGCCAAGAAGGGGGGAAATTCATCAAACAAAGCAAGAATGAGATGCAAAGAGTGAAACATGAACAAAAATTCAGATAAATTACCTATCTAGGATGGTGAATTTTCCATTAATATTTAGTTGACAAAAATTAGTCACCTTGTACCTGTGTGTATGGTGCTCTCTGCCATTTTAAACCAGAGGGTGAATTTTCCCTTGCTGATCAGACCCACACTAAAGGCCATAGAATAAATACCACACATGGAAGTGAAGTTTGAGGTGAAGGTGACAAATGACTGCATTAAAACCTTAGATTTCATGTGGAGTAGGTGGCACCCCATCCATGGTTTTTGTAATGTTATTCTTTAATAACTCTCTATATTGTAAAAATGGTTTATCCCGCATGCATCATGGGAATCATTCTCCTTTCACTTTCTCATATATAAGTGAGATGAAGGATGACCTTTAGATTTTCAAGAATATAAGAGAGTAAGTGGTTAATGATATTGATCTTTATCCCAAATCCTATGGGTCCTTAGGCCAAATAATCCATATGGGGCTGCCCTCTCTTGTAAGATTGGAGTTTTCCTAAAGAATACAAAGGCCAACTTCAATGGATGTTTCCCCACATTGGGTTTTTATCACGTAAATATTTTCCCTTTTTTCTTTTGTCTCTTTGGTTTACTGAATTTATTGATGCTTGGTATAGGAGTTTAGACCAATTAGATTTCATTATATGTTTGTGCATATTTTTCGGATCTAACATGGTATCATAGCTGGTTACCAATCTCTTTATTCCTGCACAAATTATTTTTTGAATTTTTCTCATCAGGTATCAACATATATGTTCGTTTGGGGCCCCCTCTAATATGGATCTATTTTTTATTTGGATAGCCACTTTGGCTTTCTATAGATCTAAGTAGATCTCACTTTTTTTTTTATCCTTTTTCTGCAAATCCAACCTCACCATTGTTTCTAGAATATAACATTCAACAAAGATTGACTATTGGTTCGTAAAAATCAGCTACCATTTGCCCATATTTGAATTAGTTTTCCTAGCTTAGCCTAGGAAAATTATTTCTTCAAAAACCTAAATTTTTTGGTCTGAATTTTAGGTTTGGTGGTTTACCAAGCCTATTTTTTTTACTAGGCCTAGTTCTTTTACCAAACTTATCCATTTCTTCTGAAGATAAACATATAATGAAATATAATCAGTCTAAACTCGCATACCAAGCATCAATAAATTCAGTGAATCAAAGAGACAAGAGACAAAAGAGACATAATTTACATGGTAAAATCATAATGTGGGGAAACATCCACGGAAGTTGGTCTTTGTATTCTATAGGAAAACTCTTCATCAACATAGCTCATCACACCCAATCAACATGGTTAGTTGGGAGATGGTTGTCTAGCACATTATGAGGTACATTAGTCCTTGTTTGATATGAAGTGTCATATTTAATACATTAGGAATGTGGGTAAGGATCATGGATTGAAGTTGGATAATGGATCATAGGCCAGAAATTATGCTTTTTTCCTTGTTTCACCTTGGTGGCCATCATTAGCTCTCGTAGTCTAGTGTTGTCAATCTCTGGAAACACACGGGGTATCCACTCAACGAACATGTGACATAGCATATGCATTCATGAGATATTAAAGAATACCTCTAATTTCACTAGATATTGATAAATAACTCGCAAAATCCTTTTGTTGAACCCCCCTCCCAATATATATTTCCAATAAAAAATCCCTATTTTTAACATATATCCCCTGTTTTTACTAAACACCCCTTTGTATACCCCCAAATACATATAAACCCCCCATACCTTACATCCATAACCCCAATATCTATAATATGTTGACTCTATTATTAACAATTTAAAAACCTACTTTATGAATGGATGTGATATGATATTGGTCAACAAGGTGAAGCCCCCGTGGGGGAACAAGGGTACTAATGGGAGACTTTGATAAGGGTATGTACCGTTCCCCCTCTTACTTAACACTTTCCATCCCAGGTCTTTTCACAACGTACTAAACTTCGATAATGGCTTTACATTTATCCCAAAAGGATCGTGGTTTATTATCCTATGAGAAGAAGGGATGGAATGTTGAGGTTGATGCAATTGCTATAAAAATGAATAAAAGAAAAAATGTTATGAAAGAAAGAAAGAAAGAAATATGGGATAATGAATGGCCAACTTTAAAATCCAAGGGCCATATTGAGCTTTACCCCCTCTAATGGTAATCACCCCTTGTCTTGATGCACTGGATGCATATTTGTATAGGACTTTATCCTGATAAGAAAAATTAAAGAAATAATAAATGATTGAAAATCGAAAATGGGAATTGCAAAGAAAGAAATGAATATCAAAATGCAAGAAAAGGGGTTTAAAATGCAAAGAAGTATTGAGGAAATGGTATCTCAATCAACAAACACTCCATCTACAAAGGCACTCATGGAAGTGGAACAAATACGATATCCTACATGCTAATGATTCCATTGCCATGAAGTAATCCCAACATGTTTCTATCACCACACTTACACTTAGATAGGTTTCTTAGGAAATATCCCTCTACTTGCGTACTGACACACTTTTATGGTCCTCCCATACCTAAACTTGCTAAATTGCACAAAGTCTTGAGCTAATGTGAAGTTTGAAGGGGATATCTAATGTGGATTGTTCATGTGGCTTATGTATTAAGTAATGGCTTACTTTGTATGAATTTGAGGACTCATGGACCTCATGAACATTGGTCTTACTTGATTCCATGACTTTCACCGACTTGGGTTCACTTAACATGGTCCTTTGGAGGACATCCTTAGGCTTCACCGAGGACATTGTGCACTTTATACAAGAGACATCAAATGTGATGCAGAGCATTTGGTCATATTATGGCCTGACATGTTCAAACATATCCTCTCAACCTCTTAGAGACTGAATGATCGACATATGTGATCCTATTATGTAGAAATAGTCATATTGGTTGGCAGATGGGGAGGAAGCTCGCATCTTGGATAGTGCACCCCATAGCTTATTAGGCATTGAATTGAGGATGTTTCACTAGGAATTTATTTGACACTATTTAGATAGGTGATGCACCTTCATTCCACCTTGAACAATAACCTTTTCAACTTGGACATTAAGCATATGCATGATGATGTCATGCACTATAATGCTTTCATGATGATTGGGGATTTCTTGCCATTGGGGCACTACTTTGGTGATGAGATGGGATCATTGATGATGAGACATGAACTTTAATGAGAAGGTTTCACCTTCCACCATGCATTGCACCTCTTGATGATGATATGTGGCCTTTGGAGGCCTCCTACACTATCTTGGAGCGTGATGTCACCCACATGTGCAACCTTGGAGGACATATTTTGGTCCATTAACATTCTTATCTATTGTTTGAGGATATTTGAGGGATCTTCCT
This sequence comes from Picea engelmannii, assembly GCA_009831015.1. Lineage (NCBI taxonomy): Eukaryota > Viridiplantae > Streptophyta > Pinopsida > Pinales > Pinaceae > Picea > Picea engelmannii. The sequence goes on from ML786669.1 coordinate 363,161, forward strand.
TGACCTATCCCACTTGTATCATGAATTATTTTTATTTTGTGGGGCTTTGAGGGGTTATAGTGCTAGGTTTGCCTCATATAAAGAGGCTAGCGATACCTCAAGCCAAAATCATAACTCAACACTTGTGAGATCCATTGATACTTGTATTATTCTCTTATTTTTTCATTATGGAGATCTTATGAAGACTTGTGGAGTGATATTGTTGATTTTTTCTCTTGTTATGGTGGATTCTTCATGAAACTAGGGTTTCCTAATGCATAGAGAATTTGACTAGTAAGTGATTTTTCAAGTTTAAGTGTTTATTCTTGGCATATTTTGATGAATGCTCTATTAGAGAGGTAATAGTTGCATGTTATCAATGTTTTCCTTGAATAAATTTTATGAAACCCTAAGGAAGGATTAAGAGTGGTTATACCGTTCCCTTGTATCTACCTTAATTTTTTTGAAGAACACAAGATCAAGATTAGGGATTGTGACAGGACATCTCCCTAACCTTGTCTTTGAGTTTGAAACCTAGGGTTTATGAGAGGATAAAATTTAGGGTTTAACCTTTTTTCCACCTAATATATTTTCTAGACACCGGAGAAGAAGTGGGATGTGTAACATCTCCACAAGATAAGGGAGTGTCTAAGAGGGGTCAAAGGGGGAATTTATTTACGGTATTAATCCAAACCCAAATTTATGAATTTTATTATCATTTGGGACAACTTGATATTTTATGGTTTAGTGTGTGAGATACCAATCACTAAATACATGTAAGAGGGTGGGTGTGAGAAGTCACGTCCCATAGTTACTAGGAGCATGGGGCTTGTTATCACAGGATTGGTACTTGTGCAAATCCCACCACAAGATTCCCAAATATTGCGTAACTATGAAATAAACTACCACTATCGCCTAAGTAGGATCTTCCCTTGTTTTAGCGATGGAGGAGGTCCACTGCAAGGGAGGCTTCCCTAATGACCTCAAGGGATCAAATAGAAAGTTTAATATCCAAGCCTATTACCCCCTATATTGATAACCAGTTAGATGGTATAGGTCTAGGAAGGAGAAAGAGATTGTAACGTGATTGTTGTATCTTCCCAAAATCACAACAGTAAACCAATCATGTGATAGAAATAAGTATTTTTCAACAACAACAAGATAAATTCCTCATAAATGTGGCAATTTAGAATGACAAATAAGCATTCATCATGCATAAAGTTATCTAGTTTCTAGAGATAATTTATGAACAAGTTAATCCACCTTTAGATGAGTGTATACAACAAATTAATGTAGTTTTAGATGGTTTTAACAAAATTATATAACAACAAGAAGAAACATTGCAAGTTTTCTAGGGTTAGAGTTAGAAAATCTAGTACAATACTTGAGAGTTTTAAAAGGGGGTTTTATTAATTACTTTCACCACAATAGTTACGTATCGATTAGTTCCTTTACCATTCTAGGGTTATGGAGTCCCAAATGCATCCAAGCTTGAAGTTTGATATAATTGAAACCAAGAGGTAGAGTCTAAACCCTAAGGTGCAAGCACATTTGGGCCTTAGGATTTAGACTTTAAGGAGAAGGATGTCTAGGGTGAAAGCACTTTTGGGCCCTAGATATTGTTTCTCCCTTCTTGCAACTTCACTTAGATAAAAAATCAATTGTCTAGGGATAAAATTCTAAAGTTTTGGCACTTTAGGGCTTTAGGGTTCTAACCCTAGAAAGGACAATTCACAAGTTTTGAACAAGAAAAACTTTGTGGGAGGAAGAAGAAGTTATTTTACTTTCTTAGGGTTTCAAGAAACAAGAATCCTTGCAACAAAATAGAAATTTCACCATTTACATACAATATACCATAGAATTGTAGAAAATTACTTACTTTATCCAAGAAGAAAAGACCAAAAAACCCTAATTACAAGAATATCCATCAAAAATCAACAAACCATCCACAAGAGACCTTTTCCAAGCAT